>JAGDUQ010000086.1:0-78503 GCA_017656675.1 Fusarium nepalense
AAAATAAGAAATAAGCGCATTCTTGACGCCCGGCATACAGTAGAGCATACGACGAAATATGCCGACTTTTTGCGGCCCCTTTTTCGACGCCAAGGCGCCCGAGTCGGGTGGTGAAGCCCACGAGTAAGGTCCAAGACACGGCGCGACAATTGGAAAATACTGCCATAGAAACGTGACGAAACACTCGACAGACGACGCGAAACGTACCGACCGAAGAACAAACCGACCGAGCGACCGAAGTCCGAAAGAATAGCGGCAGCGGCAGCGATGGAAGGGCAATGCTGCAGAGGGCGCTGGATCTCCTGGCAGAATCGCGCAGGGAGACCAAGAGGCTGCAGAAAGCGCTAAAGGAACAGATGGAAATGACCGGGGAGCTTAAAGGAGTTGTTGCAAAGCAGGAAGAGACAGTGCGCGAGATGAGCAAGCAGATGGTAGAGATCAAGGATCAGATGACCGAGGAGCTGCAGCGCGTCCGCGAGCAGCTCGAAACTATCGCGACGAACGCAACGGACGGATCTCAACGATCATATGCTGACGTCACAAATCTGACGCCGTTCTTACCCAACAACGATTCGAGGACCTCGGCCGCTCCTCCGAACCCCACAGACGTGCTCTACTGCACGATCGACGTTTCAAGGCTAGGAGATAATGAGACTAGGCTCTCAGCCGGGACGATCCGAGCGACAGTGGAGAACGAAGTCCGCACCGAGCTGGATAATCCCACGTGGCGATGCCGTGCGGTGACGAAGGACCCAAAGAATCCTCACCGCGTCAGGATCACCTGCAGGGACAAGAGTGAACATGAGATTGTGAAACGCGTAGCGGAAACAAAACTGGCCCCAGGAGTCCGGATCCTACGAGACGACCTGTACCCTATTAGGGTGGATAATGTTAGCCGTATTGCGGTACTGAATGAGAGGAACGAGGTTTGAACTGAGATCACCGAGATGCTCGGCCGAGAAAATGACACCGAGGTTGCCAAGATAGCATGGCCCAGCAAGAGAGATATCCCTAAGGCGTACGGCTCAATGGTGGTATATCTCAAAAAACGATCAGAAGCTAGGCGGTTCATCAACGAAGGATTCGTTGTGGCTGGAGGAGAGTCCGGTACGACTAAGGCGTTTGAACGTCGTGACCGCCCCAAGCAATGCTACAACTGCCAACAGATCACAAGCCATAAGGCCTACCAGTGTGATAGATCACAAGTTTGGGGAAGGTGCGCGCAGGAAGGCCATCACCACAGTGTATGCACAGGAACGATCCCGAAATATATCCCGTGCGGCGGCCCCCATGAGTCATACAGCAGAAACTGCCGGAAGCTCTATCCATTACAACATGAATAGCATATTCCGACTGTTTCAACTGAATGCCAGAAAGCAAGGACCGGTACATGATAGTTTGATGAACGACAAGACATTCAGGGGGCAACTGTCTTGGCCATCCAATAACCCCAAGCGCGGAGGATCCAGGGTAGGCTGTTGACGACGCCGATGGGGCACCACAAATGGGTCAAGATGGTACCCACGACAGAAAGGGAAGGTAGATGGGTGATTCGGAGCATGCTTTGGGTGAACAAGGAGGTGGAAACGGAGCAGGTGCCGGTGGACTCTCCAGACGTAACGGCAGCGGTTGTTCGGCTGCCAGATCGCCTGGTTTTCACGGCGTCGGTCTACGTACCGGGCGGGGACGCCCAAGCTTTACGGGACACATGCGTTAAGCTCAGCAGAGCCATTACGGAGGTGAGGCGGAGATCAGGGAGAGCGGTGGATGTGGTGATCATTGGCGACTTCAACCGCCACGACCAGATGTGGGGAGGGGACGATATCTCGGTGGAAAGACAGGGCGAGGCGGATCCGATTATCGACTTGATGAGTGACTTCATGCTCAGAAGTCTGCTTCGCCGGGGCACAAAGACATGGCAAAGTGGAGACTATGAGACAACCATTGACTTGGTGCTGGCGTCCGAGGAGCTTGCGGACGCAAACATCAAATGCGCGATCCATGGCACGGAGCACGGATCAGACCATCGCACGATAGAGACGGTGTTCGACATTTCAGTTCCGGTGTCGAAACAGGAAGAAAGACTTCTGTTCAAGAACGCACCCTGGAAGGAGATCAATAGCAGGATCACAGACACGTTAAGGAGCACGCCGGTGGGGAACACTGTGCAGCAGAAAACCGACAGGTTAATGCTGGCCGTCTTGGATGCGGTCCAGACGTTGACTCCTAGAGCCAAACCGTCACCATATGCAAAGCGGTGGTGGACTCATGACCTCACACAGCTGCGGCATGTATACACGTACTGGAGGAACCGAGCCCGTACCGTGAGGCGTGCGGGGCAGAATCATAAAGATTTGGAGAATACGGCAAAGGCCGCGGCGAAGCAATACCACGATACCATACGGCAGCGAAAGAATAATCACTGGAAGGAGTTTCTGGCGGATAACGACAACATCTGGAAAGCAGCCAAATACATGAAGTCTGGAGACGATGCACCTTTTGGCAAGGTACCCCAGCTCGTTAAGGCAGATGGAACAGCAACAACTAGTCATAAAGAGCAGGCCGAAGAACTATTATCCAAGTTCTTTCCGCCACTGCCAGACAACATCGAAGACGAAGGACCACGGCAACAAAGAGTCCCAGTAACGATGCCAAGTCTGACTCTAGAAGAGGTGCAACGTCAACTGTGGGCGACAAAGTCATGGAAGGCACCAGGAGAAGATGGTCTACCAGCGATCGTCTGGAAGCAAGTCTGGCCCTCGGTGAAACATGACGTCCTTGCCATCTTTCAGGCATCATTGAAAGAAGGCGTGATACCAGACCAGTGGAGACATGCTCGAATCATCCCACTTAAGAAGCCAGGTAAAGACGACTATACGATCGCGAAAGCGTGGAGACCGATCTCGCTTCTGGCCACGCTGGGTAAGGTGTTAGAGTCGGTAGTGGCTGAGAGAATCTCACACGCGGTAGAGACCCACGGGCTGCTTCCGACCAACCATTTCGGCGCGCGGAAACAACGATCAGCAGAGCAAGCCCTCGTGCTCCTACAGGAACACATCTTCTCGGCATGGCGTTCACGTCAGGTCGTGAGTCTTGTTAGTTTTGACGTCAAAGGAGCATACAATGGCGTGTGCAAAGAGAGATTGCTGCAGCGGATGAAGGCGAGAGGGATCCCCGAGGATCTCTTGCACTGGATCGATTCCTTTTGTTCAGAACGGACTGCAACCACCGTAATTAATGGCCAGAGTTCCGAAAGCCGACCTCTACCACAAGCAGGGCTTCCACAGGGATCGCCCCTGTCGCCGATATTGTTTCTATTCTTCAATGCAGATCTGGTGCAAACTCAGATCGATAGAAATGGTGGTGCCATCGCCTTCGTCGATGACTACACGGCGTGGGTATCAGGACCGACAGCCCGGAGCAACCGGAGAGGGATACAAGCGGTCATTGATAAAGCTCTTGACTGGGAAAGACGTAGTGGTGCGACCTTTGAGGCGGAAAAAACGGCGATCATACATTTCACCAGATACACAGGCAGGGTAGACTCAGAACCATTCACTATCAAGGGCGAGAGAGTCTTTCCGAAGGATCAGGCCAAGATCCTGGGTGTCATTATGGACTCACGACTTCACTACAAGCAACACATTGCAAGGGCAGCGACGAAAGGACTCGAGGCTGCGATGGGACTGAAACGACTGAAGGGAATGACTCCCTCAACAACGAGGCAGCTCTTTGCCGCCATGGTGGCCCCCGTAGTAAACTATGCTTCCAACGTCTGGATGCATGCGTGTAAAACAGTACCGGCGTATGCCATCCAGCGAGTACAGAGAATAGGAGCACAGGCGATTATAGGGTCCTTCACAAGCGTGGCGACAGGAATAGCTGAAGCTGAAGCCCACATAGCGACCATCCACGAAAGGTTTGGGAGACGAGCAGGCAAGCTATGGGTGGACATACACACGCTGCCGCGGACCAACCCGGTCCGGAACCTCCTACGAGGAATCAAGGCCTTCAGACGCTTCATATCCCCACTCAGGCGCATCGCGGATGTATGCAGAGAGCTACCGAAGGATACGATGGAAGTCATTCAACCATTCGCCCTCGCGCCATGGGAGGCCCGCATAAAAGTCACACCGAACAGTCAAGGAGAGGAAGATGAGGATAAGATCAAAGAACTAGCCAAGGCAGGATGGGCGATCAGGACCGCGACAAGCGGTTCGGCGAGAAACGATCTGGTCGGTATGGGAGGAGCGATCAGGATTCCAACATCCGTAGCAAGAGCCGGCAAGATCAACGAAACTTTTTCAGTCACCCTATGTACGAGGGAAGACCACAACCCGTACGCAGCCGAACTAGCAGCGATCGCCCACGGTCTCAGCTGGTTGCCAGAGATCAAGTATCGAGTTATTGCGATCTTGACAAGTAACAAATCGGCTGCACAGGCTATAGGTAACCCTCGCCAGCAATCAGGCCAAGGGCACATCCGAGAGATTTATGAGGCCGTAGAGAAACTCCGAGGAAACGGCAATAGAATCAGCATCATCTGGCTACCATCCGAAAGCGAGCTCAAAATTCAAAAGACAGCCAAGATGTCAGCTCGCAACGCAACAGAGCCGTACATGACACCGCGGAGGGGAACGATCAAAGCAAAGACCACGATTCTTAATCGAACGAGGGCAGATCTACGAATGCAGAGGAAGCTACCAGACGGAGTGGGCAGTCATTCCAGAAGAGTCGACTCGGCCCTACCGGGCAAGCATACCCGCCTGCTGTATGATCAATTATCATGGAAAGAGGCCAGCACGCTGGCACAATTGAGAACGGGAATGGCGCGACTGAATGGTTACCTATATCAGATCAGGGCAGCGCCGACAAATGAATGCCCATGCGGGCAAACAAAAGAAACAGTAGAGCACTTCCTCTTCCGATGTGTAAAATGGATGGCACAGCGCAAGGAGATGATGCTTCAATGTGTAGAGGAAAAGCGCGGCAACCTCTCCTTTCATCTGGGGGGCAAAGCGGCATCAGACGGACAAAAGTGGACACCGAACATGGAAGCAGTACGAGCCACGATCCGTTTCGCGATCGCCACAGGTCGCCTGGAACAGAGATAACAAGATCACTACTAACCCATCGACCATAAAATTATACTTACCGACAACCGCTACCCTGGACAACCAGAAGCAGGCACCGCTTCAGCTGCCGAAGATAGGAAACTGAACACTTGGAGGAATTGGGCTTCAAGTTGACCTGCTATTATTAACAACTACGGGGATCAAGGAGATAAGTGGTAACCAGGCTGGAAAGAACAAGACAGGAACCACATGGGCTTGGCGAGATCAAGGCAACAACTAGCGAGATGTATATATTCTTAACTCATAGAGTCCTCTGGGCAATGGCCTACCGGGCGTAATAGACTTGTGTGTGTAACACTTGAGTAGTCAAATACTTCTCCAGAATGGCATTGTACTACAGCATGACGAAAAAGACAATGTTCTTGTTCTTAGGAACACTGACGTCCTCGTCTTAGATGGTCGCATCGCTGAGATCAGCCAGGATATCAACAAACCCGAACATACTTCTGTCATCGACTGTAAAGGCAAGATAATCTCTCCAGGATTAATCAATACTCATCATCATATGTGGCAAAGTCAGCTCAAGGGACTTCTTGGGGATTGTACTATGTTGGACTATATGCTTGAAGGTACGTGCATTTATAGTCAGCCAAGATAAAAGACTAACAGACTTCAAGCTAACCTGCAAAGCTCCAATTTTACTTCAAAGGGCATATTCTGGGGCCAGCTAGCCGGATGCCTTGAAGCTCTCGATTCTGGAACAACTTGCGTCGTCGACAATGCCTATACGGCTTCTCAACCCGAACATGGCTCAGCAGCTCTGAGTGCTAGTATACAGGCAGCCTTCAATCTTGCTACGATCAAGGCAGCTCGTGCGATAAACATGGACAAAGAAATTGGGTCTATCGCCGTCGGCAAGTTGGCTGATCTGATCATCTTTGACACGTCATCTTCACTTGGTTGTGCAGCTGAGAATGATCCCTTGACAGCTATTGTTCGTCAAGCTGGTGTCATAGAAGTTGAGACAGTCATTGTCGGTGGCAAATTTCGAAAGCGTGATGGGGTGTTACAGGATGTATACTTGGATGAGGGTTCTCGCGAAGGTGGGTTTGACTTGCAACAAGAGGCAGCAGTTGAAGGAAACGGGTATTCATGGGAACAGGTAGCCGAAGAGCTATCGTTGAGTAGAAGGGATATCCAGGAGAGGATTGGGAAGACTAACAGAGACTTGGCCAAGTCTAAATTGCTGGGAATGCTGGGAGGTTTAGATGATATCCTGGTAGACTAAGTAGACGCTTGCTGGAGATATAGTCTCCAAAACCTCAACTCTTTATACTTAATAGCATAGTTCCCTTGAGAGTTTCTTGTACAGATGACTTCGTCGATCGACCAACCTCATTGCAGACAGCCAAGGTATGAGAATGGCGTTCGGAACTCGGCATAGCGTCATCTTTTAGACGTCACGAACCCACTTTGAGACGAACCAGCCTTGAACCCGCACAAAGCCACCGTCAATTGAGTATAAGAGAAGACGACCGCGTCTGTCCGACTGAACTCTTGCTCAATACAGCTTCCAGCGCATCCATCTGCCCGATTGTTATTGTGTATATGATAACTGCCAACATGACAAGCTCACTTAAGCCATATCGCATTCCCCAGCTCGAAGGCGGGCACCGTCCAGGTTCCGACGCAATCTTCAACTCGCGCAGCAAAGACGATATCCTTACAACTCTTCAAGAGTGGAAGTCCAATCGCATTCTGCTCGTTCACAGCAAAGCTCTCGCCAACAACACTACCATCATCAACGACCTCAAGGAAGCCCTTGGTGATAGACTCATCTCCGCCAAGGAGGGTGTCGGCTCACACTCTCCATACAAGGATGTTATTGACATCGCCCACAGAATCACTGGGGAAAACATAGACTGTGTTATTTGCGTCGGTAGCGGTTCATATTCTGACGCCTGCAAAGTTGCGCGACTAATGTCAGCAACCCTACCCCAGGGCTTCGAAGAGAAAGACATGGAGGCCCTTCTCGACCAAGAAAAAGGCGTCGCACCCCAGGACAAGATGAAGAAAGCAGAAGGAGTAAAACTTATCCTGGTGCCAACGAGTTTGTCTGCCGGAGAGTGGAACCATACGGCAAGTTGTACCAACAGCGCTGGCAAGAAGCAGCATTTCACTCTCAAAGATGGCGGTGCGCCGGATTTGATCTTGATGGATCCATGGATTGCGAGGACCGCGCCCGAGAGACTCTGGTTGAGCTCAGGCATACGTGCAGTGGACCATTGCATCGAGACGCTTTGCAATCCAGAGTGTGCAAAGCACCCCGATGTTCAGGATTGGTGCGAGCAAGCACTGCGCGATTTATCGAAGGGTCTTGTCGAGTACAAGGAGGGTGTCAATCGTGGAAAAGAAGGCGAGGATGAGCTCATCCAAGGCATTAGCAAATGTCAAGCAGGAAGTCGAATGGCTCTCATGGGCTTTATTGTCTACCGTGTCAACATGGGTGCCAGCCACGCCATCGGCCATCAATTAGGCAGCGTAGGAAAGGTTATGCATGGCATTACGAGCTGCATTATGCTCCCTCCTGTACTACGCTACACTAAAAACAAAAGCCCTGAGGCGCAAGCAAGAATCGTCAAAATCTTCAATGAGGCACTGGGATGGAATGAGACCGAGGCGGGAGACTGTGTTGCGCGGTTGGTCAAGATTGTTGACTTGCCGTGTAGCATGAAGGAGGTTGGAGTTACGCAGGACGAGTATATTGAGCAGATCATCGACAAGACCATGTCAGATGTTATGTTTTCGTTTGGAAAGATCTTGTCAAGAGATGAGGTCTCTAATATTGTGTACTCTGCTAAATAGATACACGATTGCATTTAAACACAGATCTCTAGATATGAATGCAGAGCGACAGAGGCTACGTAGACAGTGTAAAACTGGCCAGCTAATTCAACAAACGGTCAAATCCTATGATCTGTGAGAAGGTCGTCACGGCGAGCCAACCAGCGATCTTACGCAAGGGTGTTATGAAACCTGAAGGGTGCGCCTGGTTAAGCCTGGATCTAAGTCTTTCCAAAGCCAACGGCCGCCCTGTAGTATAGTATCGAGATGTATTGTCGGTCTTGGTTGTGGGCGACGAGTCCGGCTGATTCATTACTCGAATAGCTTCGGAATGGCGGAAGCTTTCAGCATATTCCCTACTCTTACCTTTCGCCTAACCAGTGTATTTCGTATCTCTTGTTCAAGAGCGTCGAGGAAGGATTGCGGTACGAATGGGCCACCTTTGCCTTTCTACAGACCAGCAAGGCTAGCACCAACTGCAGATATGCAGAGGACGATGCCGAAGGAACTCATCTAGTCGTTTACATCTTCCCAAGTTGTTTTGACTGAACGCGCTCCATGGAATTTATCTCATAATCTATCGGAGAGGCTCGCTGTTCGGGGTCGTATTTCTCGAAGAGTCATCGTATTGATAGAGCGACAATGCGTGAGTGGTCAAAGGATCGAGGGAAGAGTTGGCGCAGAGCTGTTGAAGCCCAAGGGATCGCGTGACGATGGACGCCAGGTTTTGAGGACCTCGTTAGCGATCGCCGGTTCCTGTTGAGGGGCAAAAGTATAGTGGATCCTTTAGTATAAAGAGTAAACTTTCTGATTGAGCAATAATCTCTCGGTCGGGGGTCATGGTGTGTCGTTGATTGCTGTCGCTGGTTATCTTGATTATTCCATCTCTTGACCTTGAAACTGAACGCGTCAGTGGTTGCGCTGTCGGGTCAGCGTATGTCCGGTCATTGCGGGGTAGTTTGCTGGTTCATAGCACTGGACAATGCGCTGTCTGTGTCACTCCTTGGGTTTGTAGATGTCGACACTAACAGACTACGTATATTGGCAGCAATGGCAATAGACGCAGAGATGTGACTGTAACTACCAGTGACCAACTCCTTCTGAGTTCAGTTTAGACCAGTCGTTTCCAACTCGAAAGCTTGCGTTGTCTTATGCTGCCACCTCAGCAGACGCGTGCTGCCACATTGGACACGCAGAGTGATGTCTTTACTAGTCCGTTTATAGTGGCAGATCCCCTAAAGACCTGAATAATTCCTTCAATTGCAGCACCGGGTGCCCCTCCATCAACGCGTAATTCAACCATTTAGCCATTGAACCTGGTGTAAGCTTGATTGAAGCTGTCAGCAATGCGTTCATCCAGAGTCAGATGGAATCACGATAAATACTTGGCTCGCCCCCAAGTTGATATAAACCATTGATCAAACTTGTAGCCTTCCACCTTATAGCACGCAGCAATGGCTTCCGAAACACTAACCCAGACGCCCGTTGACACCGCGACACTGCAATCTATCACAGACTCACCTGGTGAATCGAGACCGATCGAAGCATTACAAATTGAAGAGCCTTCTAATGAAGAGGAGAACATTGTATTTCCCACTGGCCCAAAGCTTTGGTCAACTATGGCGTCCATGTCCATCGCCTTGTTCCTCAGTGGACTCGTAAGTCACACCCTCATAACTATCACTGACTTGACTCACCCACTGTCGCAGGACATCACAATTGTTGCAGTCGCTGTACCAAGTATAACAGACGAGTTCCAGACCATAGCAGACATTGGATGGTATTCCGCTGCATAGTAAGTCCCAAACTCGTTGACCCTACAATTGTGTTAACGCCCCTACAGTGGCATGTCCCTCAGCGCCTTTGTCTTCTTGTAAGCCAACAATTCCTCATTTTTTATCATTGACTAATACCTTCAGCTTTGGCCAAATTTATACTCTATTCTCCACCAAAGCCGTCTTCCTCATTGGCATCGCAACGTTTGAGATAGGCGCTTTAGTTTGTACCCTCGCGCCCTCATCGGCAGTCTTCATTCTTGGCCGCGCAATCAGCGGTCTTGGCCGAGGAGCCATCAACGGAGGTCTATTCAAGCTTCTGAAGCAATGTTTCCCCCTCTCCAGACAGGCAATGGTCAACAGCTTTCTCAGCGGAGTCGGAAGTCTAGGTCTCATCACCGCGCCCACCATTGGTGGTGCTTTAGTTGATGCTTTCTCGTGGAGAGCGTGTTTTGGCGTCAACATCCCGCTTGGCGTCTTGTGCTTGATCTTGACGTGGTACGGAGTTCATGAGTCTTCTCGTCATCGAGAGAATGCACCCGTGCTCACTTTGAAGGAAAAGCTGAAGAAGATAGACTTCATTGGGACGCTAATTGCTGCTCCGGCTGTCACATGTCTTCTCATGGCCTTGCAATGGGGTGGCACAAAGTTTGGCTGGGGTAGCTGGCAGATTATCTTGCCTCTTGTTTTCTGTGCGCTTCTGTTTACTGCATTCGGGTACCTACAGTACCGCCAGGGTGACAAGGCCCTTCTGCCTCCGAGAATTCTGAAGCAGAGAAGCATCATCGCGGGTATGTGGTTTGGAGCGTGTTGCGAGGGGGTCCTTGCGGTTACAGAATACTACATGTCCATTTACTTCCAAGGAGTGCGAGGATATTCCCCCACCAAGGCTGGGTTGCTTGCTCTTCCTATGGTGGGCGGCTTGTCTGTCGCCTTTGTTATCTCCGGCCTGGGAACAACCTGGCTTGGATATTATTACCGTGAGTTCGAGCAACGATCCAATGAACAAAAGCTAACTAGGTTAATAGCATTCATGCTGGCCACGAGTGTCTTGACGCCAATCGTATCAGGCCTTCTCACAACTCTCGACTTTGAGGAACAGGTAACCAAAGCAGTTATTCTTTTGACCTTTTTAGGTCTAGCAGTCGGTCTTGGCCTCAATAGTCCAATGATTGCACTTCAAGCTGTTCTTCCCGTGGAAGACGTTTCTCTCGGTGGAGCGATCTTGACTTTTGGAGCTGGGATGGGTTCTAGCTTGTGGATTTGCGCGTCGGCAACGTTATTCCAAGACCGTCTTGCCAATGAGATTAAATTTTCTTCGCCAGGGACCAACGTTGAGAAGCTTCAAAAGGCGGGGTTGTCCAAGATGAGAGAGTCAATTGGCCCGGAGAGATTGAAGAGTGTGCTGGGTGGGTATGAGAATGCAGTTATACAGACCCTGTACATCCCATTGGCTTTGGCTGTGCTTACTATTGTTGGCTCCCTGGCTATGGAGCGCAAATCCATCAAGAAGAAGCAATCCTAGACACAGGATACAGTAAATAGGATATTATATTGCCGTACTGAGACATGCCTCTTCTCTCTTTTCGCTCAACGATCTGACACTTCCAAGTCCGTCACAATAAGCAAAAAGCCATTGGCGGTTATGACGAAATTGCGGCTGACATTCTGCCCAATCATGCCCCCTGCAAGACAGAAATGCTCGAAGACGTGAGGAGTAGCGTCAACATGATATCACATCATACTTGCAGAACTCTTGCTTTGAACATCTGTAACAATTTCCAGCCTACCAAGCCCTTTCATGTCATGAAATCCCGATAGCATTAACATCATCGACGTAAGTAGCCGAGCGGCCAACATACCGTCGATCCATGGCGACCTCGTACAGGCCAATTCAGCCCGCCCTTTCGAAAGGTTCCACCTTTCTAAAGGGACTGCAAGCTCGCGTCGGACCAAAAAGAACTGGCATGATCAAATCGGCTTGCTGGGGGTGTCGAAAACGAAAAGCCAAGGTAACAAATGCTAACTGGGAGAACGGGGTTGGCTAGCTAACAGCAGCATTAGTGCAATGGACTCAAGCCAACATGTGCAAACTGCGAAAAATCGGACGCAGAATGCATATACGACTCGGATATTCGCGATGCAAAAGTCAGAAATCTCCAGAGGGCCAACCAGACGCTCGAAGCAGAGTTGGAGGCTGCAAAGACGCTTCTAAAACAGGTAGCTTCTGGATCTGATCAAATAAGAAGCATCATGTTGGAGCTTTTACAGAACGACAAAGAACCATTGGAGATACTAGAAATGCTTAACAACAACGGAGGTATTGATTCTACTATGGAAAACTCACAAGTTCCTCATGTGATGACCGTTCCGTTTTTGCCGATAGAGGGTGTTGTACCTAATACAGATTCCTTCAGTACATCCGACTCGAAACTGGCTGAAAGTGGTTTCGGGTATTCTTTGACAGCGACTACAGCACTCTATCAATCACAGCTAGATATTCCGGCAGTTCCCACAGTAAGACGCCATTTCAGGAGTTACGATATGAATTCATAAGCAGTACTAACAACGTGTTTAGACGTTAGTAAAAGATGGCCCGGCAAGTCTCCAACCACCACAAGTTCTACAGTCTCAGCCTCAGGCAATCATTGTACCATCACACAATACCATAGCAGGATCGTCTGACCCAATCCTATTGGCGAATAATCCCAGAGAGATCTCACACCAGTCAGGGACACAAAGCCTATTCTTCGAACCATTGTTCGAGCACGCCGACTTCTTACTCACGACAGCTTATGACATACCAGGACGAAGTCCCCATAGCGCTAAACACATCACAGCACGCCATATCGATTCGCAGTCTCAACTGGTCCATGATAGGCCGACTCTTTCAGTACCGACCGCTGTACCACATGTGGACAACTATGCTTTGCCCCAGTCTGATGTTCAAGCAAATACCGAAGAAGCGATGTGCTCATCGCTCGGCGTCCAACCAAACTTCCGAAATCACTTCAACAACCTGTCACTCTCAAGTAGTATCCGAGCAAACGGGTATCCTCGGAAAATCCAGGACGCGCAGATACGCAACATCTTCGTCCCTGACTGGGCTGCCACCTCACTCAATACCATACCAGACCCGGGACATCTCGAAGATGCGTTTGCGGACATTTACAAACGAGCGACCAGCCTTCTAGAGAGTGGAGAACCATTGCATCGCATTGTTGGTCATCATCCCAATGTTGCAGCGCTATATGATCAACAAGAGTTTGATAGATCGTGTCTTTTGTCGCAGTGGGCGGCGAGAATGGTGCATAGTGTCAAGCGTCAAGGTAACTCGCCCATTTTGGGGGTTGGGAAAGTGACTGACCAATATTCTCAGGGTACGATTTTACTTGCTTTGCATCCATGAACGTATTCTGGTATATGATGCGATGGATGGTCTATCCTTCACCAGAGTCATATGCCGCCATGCCAGAATGGATTAGACCGATGTGAGCTGTCTCCTATCGGCATTGCTATGTAACAAAAGATGTTGATGTTTTACAGGTCAAACCAGCTTTTCACCCCGCACATCAGCATGGCTGATTTTGTGCTCTGGCCAGGATTCCGTGAGCTCGTCGTCCAACTACCGCAGCTTCAAGAACGCATGGCATGGCTCGCGGATATGTCGTTGTTTATCAAGTGCGGATGGCCTTATCCGCTTGAACAGGCGCTTCATAGGGACCCTGTCTCTGGGGATACAGATCTTGCGGATCTGGCAAAGGTGACTACAGCTATTTCTAGTCGTGAATGAGTATACTAACTGTCTGATAGCAACATGTTTGGACACTAGGATGCTGGTCGGTAGGGCCTTCTTTTAGAAAGTTTGTACCAAACGCGGATTCGTATCTTTTGATAAGGCGAGAGCAGGAAACAGGGAATTGTTTTCCAGGGGCGTTTTAAAAAGAAAGGTAATGGGCACGCCAGGAATACTATAAGTAGGAGTATATTCATGTTTAAGCAAGTCGTTGAAGCTATCATTCTGCATGTAACTAGTTTGATATCAGAGTTCTATCCACAACATTCAACCTTTGTCAACTTGACATAAACATTCTTTGGCGCCCTTGTCAACGCAACCATCTCTTCATCCGTCGCCAACTCGACCTTTACTGACTCCAATTTGAACTCCCAGAACACAAACGTGAAGAATGCCTTGATTTCCATATATGCCAGTTTCTTACCAAAGCATGCACGGGGTCCCAGACCAAACGCTTGCTGTGGACCGTTGTTGTGATCAAAAACGGTCACCTCTTCTCCCTTCTCGTTAGTTTGTGTCGTGAGCCATCTTTCTGGAACGAACTGGGAGATGTTTGATTCGTCAAAGAGTTCCATCTTGTTCACGTGTGCTTGGGAAGCTTCGGATCTCTTGTTGGGATCAACAGGAATACTCGGCATCATGACACCAGGGCCGTTTCCTAAAAACCCGATCGTTGTTCCCTTGGGGATGTGGTGACCGAGAATCTGTGTATCTTCAACGGCTTCTCTCAGAGTTATGGGAGCAACCCGTGCGTGGCGGAGTATCTCCTCGATAACAGCATCAAGGTATGGGATGTGAGCTTTGAGAATCTCGTCCATGGTTGGGACGCGGCTTTGTTTGAGTGCATCAGCGTAGCCTGTCCGGAATGCCTCACGGAGGATTGACTGAACACGCTGGTCCTTTGTCAAGTATTTCATGCCCCATCTTAGAACACCTGATGTTGTCTCATGACCAGCAACGAGGTACCCAAGCAACTTGACAGGTTAGCCCAGCTCCAACAATAGATAAATATGACATACCTCGCTGAGGATGGCTTGACTTCGGTAATCGGGTTTACGTCCTTCCTTCTCGGCAATCGCGTCTTCACGAGCCATCATGTTGTCCAAAGCACAGCGTTGTGGGTGGCCCTTTTCTCTCCTCTCGATGCTCTTGGCGATCTCTCGATCTTGCAACTTGGCGCGCATTGCATTTGCCTCCCTCATCTTTGGTGACAGATTGCGATAAAGGAAATGACTGAAGAGAGGGTAGGGTGATCTTATCGAAACGTTGAAGCTTTCAATGAGAGTATCGAAGCAGCCAAGCTCTTCGTCATAGAATGGGACACGTTCAAACTCAAACGCGTCGTCATTTCCTCCAGTTGTAGTCTTGCTTCTGAGTTCATCAAGCTCTTTTCCGATTTGGCCCTGTCCAGAATCGACGCCAAATGAGGCTCCCAATATTATGTCGAATGCTGCATTGTGAATATCGTGAGAGATGTCAAATGGTCTTCCACCGGATAGATCTCTCTTGCGATCCCAAAGGTTCATCAGGGTCGAGAACTTGTGATGGATTTGGGGGGCTGTGGCCTGTTGGAGAAAACTACTTGACATTAGGTCTCGAACCAGCTCTCTGTTCTTCTTGAACTGTGGATCTGATGTTTTGAGCGTGATTTGGTGACCTGGTGTCAGCCCGTCAAACTGCTGTCTCGTGATGTCGGCTCTGTCAAATTCCTTGAGTCGTCGCATGCAAATATCCGATGCTTCAAAATGATCGGCTACAAAAACCCAAGGAAGCCCAAATGGCTTCATGAAAACTTGAACCAAGGGAGATTGGTGCTTTACAGCTTGTAGCGCCCACCATTCGCGACGGTTCTTGGCTGCCCTAAATTCGGCCAGGTCGCCCATGATGGAATTGATTGCATTTTTGTTATATGGGATACCGGGTATCGGCTTGGGGAGGAGGGCACGTCGTATGAGGTAAAGAGTGCTGGCGATGGAGAGGAAGAGCGTCAAGATAAAACTCTTGGGCGCTTGTTCGTACAACTCGACAAGGTGGGACGACATGGTTATTGATGGATGGTGAAGTAGCAAGCTTGAGAATTGACGCGACGGCCGTTCTTTATACGCCACATAATGCAGAAGCTGATGGTAATTGCCGAGTACTTGCTATAAACACTTACTACTGCAATCACAATGACACCTAACGTAGACTAACTGCAAGCTGAAGCTTTCCACTGGCTGTGCTGTACTGAAACATCAAACCCCTTCTGTGTTAGCGGGGTTGTCAGCGGGGATCTATTGCACCGTAGGGCTCTGAAAGGTGTGGTGCAATATGAGACTCGTTCGGATGGACATGTCTTGACAAGACAGGAATGCAGGTTGAAGTTAAAACTGAATGGCAATCACAAGCTTCGACTCTTATTGCCAGTCAAGATCATACCTGATCCTATTTTCGTATTCTTCCGCAACAATGGAGATGATGCAACCAGCTGGAATGATCCGCTATGTGCATGGTTTGTCCCGTCTGAGGTAAGCTGACTCTGCATTCACGGACATCCCAGGCTAACCGTTTAACAGCACACACAACATAAGCCTGTATTTAAATGTTGTTGTTTTCACATGCTTCGCACCCCATTCAATGTGTTATTACTTTCATTAAGTGCTATCAAATATATCCAAACTGTGATAGCTATATAGGAATATTGACGACTGGAGATTGAATGACTGTGGAAGTTTAGCGTCGGAAAAGACTGATTGTCTGCTGGAATTGATAAGGCTGATAAGGAAGGACTCGGTAATTTCTGGGCTTGATCGAACTGAATAACGCCTGTAAGAGTGAGAAGAAAAACAATTAGTAAATCCTACGGTGGCACCACTTCATAAATTGCCGGATTGATATGCCATCCAAGTTGAAGGATATCGACAGAGCGCTTGCTGGGTGCCTCGAACACCTAACCCACGCGCGGCGTGTTGGTCCTCTTTCTTTCTTCTTGATTTGACAAGTCTCGCTTGTTGGCTCATGTCGTTTCTTGGTGTTATCAGACCGATGGCGACGTCGCGCGTCTTTCTGTTGACGGGATTTTTGGTCTTCTTTGGGCCTGTGTTTGTGTCTGTGTGTCTTGCTTACTTTGTTGCCCCTTGGACGATGTGAACTCGGAATAGGCGCTACTATGGGGGGTTCAGGTACGGTTTCGGTTGGGGCGACATCTTGTTGTGCCTCCAATATTATATGAACTGGACTTCTGGCCACAGTTCTATCCTCTTCAGCCGACGGTATGTTCGTGTTTTGTTGCTCATCTGTGTCCTGTTGCTCAGTTTTGTCTAGTTCGGCATCCCCGTCAGAGGCCACATCGTTGTCAGTGGCCACGAGTCGCTCGTGTTTCCTTTTGCTAAGTTTCATAATAGCATCATACTCTCGAAGTTCTTGTTCTTTTTCCTCTTCACTCTGTTGATTGTCCTCGTGTGGCTCATCTGCTTCTTCTGGGTGATCTTCTCCGTATACTTGAACCTCGTCCAATACTTCGTCATTCTCTCGCGTTACTGCGTCGCCGATAGTTCCTGTTGTGAGATCCGGAAAAGTGTCCAAGGTTCCTTCTGTTGACGTAACGATAGTCTCAATTCCCAACTCAGTTTGTGTCGCTGCATCTCTCTGTGACGCTTGCTCTTTGACCGACTTCGATTTGTATACTTCCAGTTGCTTCATAAGCTCGGCGTTTTCTTGTTTTAGAGTAATATTCTCTCTTTCGTGTTGTCTGGACTCCATTTCAACCCTCTCTAGATCCAATTTCTGTCTGGAGGCATCAGACTCAGAAGTTTCAAGCTTTTCTACAAGCTCGGCCTTTTCCGTTCTGAGCTCTTCTTTGTCTTGCATCAGAACAGCATTCTGTCTTTCGTATCGTTTTGACTCCTTTTCGGCTTTCTCTAGAGCCAATTTCTGTGTGAGGACGTTAGACTTGGACCTTTCAAGCCTTTCTACAAGCTCAGCCTTCTCGATCTTGAGCTGATCTTTTTTTTGTATCGCAACATTCATATCTCTCTCATAGACGGTTGCCTGGTCCATTGCCGCCTCTCTCTGCTTTGCTGTTTTGTTCCACATATTCCCCAAGTATATTTCACGCTCGTTTAGAACAATTTGGCCTTGGTACTCCGGTAACAGAACAAGTCGTGCGTCTTGTGTTTCTTGAAGCTTTTTAAACTCATCTTGTGATGTTTTTAGTTTTCCTTCCAAAGCCTGTGTATGAGCTTTGAGCTTGGAGTGCTCACGCAATGCTTCTTCCTTTTCTGATGTGACAATGACAAGTCGTGCGTCTTGTGTTTCTTGAAGCTTTTTAAACTCATCTTGTGATGTTTTTAGTTTTTCTTCCAAAGCTTGTGTATGAGCTTTGAGCTTGGAGTGCTCACGCAATGCTTCTTCCTTTTCTGATGTGACAATGACAAATTTTAACTGTTCTCCAGCCCGACAGCGCATTCTTATCTCTTCGATCAACTTCTCATCAAATAATTGAAAAATAGCTTCCCAGGGACGACTGATCTCCTCCAACTTAGCGGTAACATCTTCCAGCCGCTGAAGTAGATCGTTCGCACCTGTAGAGCGGACCCCAGGGTCCTCTGAAATTTGGAGCTTTTTGCCTTCTCGGACTCCAGATTTGCCATTACTGGAACCGGGTCCTTCTTCACCACTCGATGTCTCCTTGTTGGAAGAACATGATGAAGGCCGATCGCACAGTTTGTACTTCCTTACATTACTGGGCGGTGAAAAATCGCGACCTGGTATCCTAGTTGATGTACTTGAACCTAGCATAAATGCATCTTGCTCTAGTTCTGAGACAGAGCTTGCTGGTGTTTCATAAACCGCTTTGGTGCTTGAGGTATATGAAAGGGCTGGTGATGGTGATGGCGATGAAGAATTTGATTTATGTGAGGTACTTGCGGGCTGGCTCTTGCGATCTCTGGCTCGAGGTGAGCCGGGTTTGCTGCTTGCAGCCATTGTAAGCCTGGTCTACATGGACAAAATCTTAGTTTAGCATAGATAGGAAGATATGCCGTAATTATACAAGGCTAACATCACTCAACTCAGGACTCTCGCTGAGTCTCATTCCTAACTCTGAATATCACAAAACCACAACCTGATCATACTGAAGAAGGTGGTCAGCACAGCCTGCTTTATCCCACCATGTGGCGCCCAATTATTGTGACCTGGAGGGCCTCAAAACAATATTTAATTATCACAAGACTTTCTTTATCGAGGTTGTTCATGAGGTATGGACCGTTTGAGTCGGTTGGTCAATTGCATCCGCGATGTCGTTCGCCTTACATTGTTCACCAATAACGATCTTATCAACACGAGCTCACCATAACAGGGCGGATTATACCACCACCATTGTGTGTCACGGGAAGTATTCTGTATTTCAGACCCATTGGAAGAACTTTTCTTCACCGAAAACGAAGATATATTACACTGTCCTGTGTAACTCGAACCCCCCACGTCCTGAGAAGAAGTAGTGAAGATCATGCTGTGCTGTTCGGCTCGCGGCTCGGTTTTGCGACAAGCTCGGTAATTCAGCGAGGGAGCATCTCGATTTTCTTGCTCATTGAGACGCTTACCTGCAGCTTGTTGTGAAACGTAAAAGTCGAGTTTTGTAGTTGCTGGAGTTGAATCGTGAAATTACAACACGTGTTCTATCAAGGGCGGTATCACATGCTTGTTCTGCATAATGATGATGCATGAAGATCAATTGATATGTTGGTTAAAGCTTGACAATCTATCTGCGGAACTGGATTGCTTTTGATCACTTGACGATGTTGCACTTCCCGCAATATTTCCTGCTTAACAAGAGACCCGAGCCAAGAATGTGGGTGGTGGGTGAGTTGCATCGCTTACTGGAGTCAACTCTTCCACGCTTTTCCTCGACCTACCTCGTAGATTATAAATTAGTCCACAAATCATGTGAATGAACTGCAATGGCACAAAAACTTCCTAAAAATCGGCTTTAAGAGCATGACTCAGAACAATTGCATGTAAACACTTGATCAATGGTCCGACTGCGGGGAAGCTCGTTCCTTGGATGCACCGGCAGCCCGGATTGTAACTTGAGAGAGGGATTGTCGAATGGAGATTACTACCCTGTAGCATCGGATCTCCCTCCGATTTGCCAATTTACTCGGCGGTGAGTAGGGAGACTGGGATACAGACCTGATGGATTTGACGGAGCTTCCACTATCCCTGCTTGTGACGTTGTCCTGGTGGATCATCAACGGTTAACCTTCGGCTATCTTTCTGAGCTCGAGACAAAGCACTGAAGCAAGTGCACTGATAAATAACAAGAACGTACCTGCACATCATCAACAAGACACGTTCACGTCATGAGTACTTGACAATAACACATTCATCATGTGGACTTCTCAATTCTTGTGCCTTGCCTTGCAGGCGACAGGGGTCTTGTCGCGTCCTGCTGAGCCTCTTCTCCAAGAGTACCCATCGCGTAAGCCAATTAACTGATCCACCAAAATACCCCTGACTGGGAAGCTAACCTCCAAATACAGCACAAGGCAAAGGCAGAGGTGTTTGGAAAAGCGCCTACTCCAAGGCGCAAGACTTTGTTTCACAATTGACGATTGAAGAAAAAGTCAATGTCACGCGTGGATTTGCCGCCGACAACGTCTGCGCCGGCAACACTGGAACGATACCGCGCTTAGGATGGCCGGGATTGTGTCTCCATGATGCTGGCAATGGCGTCAGAGCAACGGATCTCGTCAATTCGTACCCCTCTGCTTTACATGTTGGTGCAAGTTGGGATAAGAACTTGACATATCAGAGGGGTTACTATATGGGGAAGGAGTTCAAGGCCAAAGGAGGTAAGACATCAGCGTGAAAAGATTGCTTTCAACACTAACAATCCTCAAGTAAATGTCCTGCTTGGCCCTAACGTTGGACCTTTGGGGAGAACACCACTTGGCGGTCGCAATTGGGAAGGTTTCTCAGTCGATCCCTACCTCACAGGCAAGCTCAGCGCGGAATCCATTATCGGCCATCAGGACGCTGGAGTCATCGCCAACGTCAAGCACTTTATCGCAAACGAACAAGAAACCTATCGTCGCCCCTACCATGGTATCGAGGCAGTCTCCTCCAACATCGACGACAAGACTCTTCATGAGTACTATCTCTGGCCCTTTGTTGATTCCGTCAAAGCAGGAGTCGCATCAGTCATGTGCTCATACAATCGTGTGAACGGAACTTACGCTTGTGAGAACAGCAAATTGATGAATGGAATCCTCAAGTCTGAGCTTGAGTTTGACGGGTTTGTGCTGTTGGATTGGAACGCCCAGCATAACCTTGAAAGCGCAAACTCGGGACTCGACATGGTTATGCCTATGGGTGGATTCTGGGGAGAGAACTTGACCATGGCAGTCGAAAATGGCACTGTTAAGGAGGATAGAGTTACTGATATGGCTACAAGGTTTGTCTCTCTTGCCAGCCAGTTTTTTTTTTCATTACTGACAATCTCCCAGGATTCTTGCTGCCTGGTATCTTGTCGGCCAAGACAACGGCTTCCCAACTCCGGGCATCGGCATGAAGAACCTCTCCCTTCCTCACGAACAGGTAGAAGCTCGAATCCCCGAATCACGACCAACCTTGCTCGAGGGCGCCATCGCAGGACATGTACTTGTCAAGAATGAGAACAACACGCTTCCTTTCAAGAAGAACCCCAAGATGATCTCCGTCTTTGGATATGATGCCACAGTTGCTGCATCCAAGAACACTGGCAAATTGTTTGAGCTTGGATATGCATCTTCGCCAGAAATGGCACAAGCTGTTCTTGGCGATGAACATCATTTCGATCAAGCTGCCAGAGGAGGAACCATTGTCTCTGGCGGAAGAGCTGCTGCCAATTCGCCCCCATACATCAGCGATGTGAGTCTATGCATTCACAATTTGTTAACCATTATCTAACATGAATCAGCCCCTCAGCGCTATCCAGCGAAGAGCCTCTAAAGATGGAGGTTGGGTCAATTGGGATCTCTCTTCCGCCGACCCGGATGTCAACGGCGCAAGTGACGTCTGCATTGTCTTTATCAACGCCATGGCAACAGAAGGCTGGGACCGCGACGGTCTTCACGACGACTTCAGCGATGGTCTGATTCTCAGCGTTGCGTCCAAGTGCGCAAACACTATTGTGGCCATCCACGCGGCTGGTATTCGTCTGGTCGACCAGTGGATTGAGCATCCCAACATCACAGCTACCATCATCGCCCATCTTCCTGGCCAAGACAGTGGTGACGCACTGGTGAAGCTCCTCTACGGCGAGGCCGACTTTTCAGGAAAGCTCCCTTACACCATGGCGAAGAACGAGAGCGACTATACACCATATGAGCCCTGTGGGCGACAGGGAGGTAGCCCAGACCCCCAGTGCGATTTCACGGAGGGTGTCTATCTTGATTATCGCTCTTTTGATGATCGGGATATCACACCAAGGTACGAGTTTGGCTTTGGTTTGAGTTACACCAAGTTCGAGTACTCTTCACTATCCGTCAAGGTCGGTCAGGCAGAATCTGCCGCCTTTGGTGATCTCTGGGAAACATATGCCACTGTTCAAGCAACAGTGTCCAACACCGGTGAGAGAAGTGGTGAAGAGGTCGTCCAACTCTACGTTGCTATCCCCAACAGCCCACCCAAGCAACTCCGAGGCTTTGAAAAGGTGAAGCTGGACAAGGGTGACTCACTTGAGATTCCGTTCGAGATTACAAGACGAGATCTTAGCGTCTGGGACGTCATCAAGCAGGATTGGGTACTGCAGTCTGGCAACTACACGATCTTTGTCGGCGGAAGCAGTCGGAATCTCCCATTGAAGGAGTCCTTTACCATCAATCATTAATCTATAAGCTTGAGGACTAGAACTAGAATAAATACCTGATAATAAGGTTAGAATAAATACACTTTTATGCGACTGAGGTTCTGTTATCCCTCATTGCTTAACTGAATACCGCTGCATTGCTCCAGAATCAATCCCGGAACACCAAACCGTGGTAACAAAACCCGAGCCCTGGCAAGTTGCGTAGATAACCAAGCCTGGCTACCATGACTCTGCGTCTTCCCTAACGCTACAGAAAGTGACCACATGAAACGATAGATTTGGCGTGGATCTTCGCTTAATGCTTTCGTAGCAACAGTGAAGATGTATGAAAGAGAAGTCTCGGGCTTAAACGATGTTTCTTGATACATGTCCGAGCTTGAACACAGGATTTGAAGAGCGTGGAAGTCAAGGGCTGCGGCGTAGACTGTCCACATCAGACGTTTACCGCCCGAACTGGGAGTCTTTTTGGCGAGGAGTAAGATGTCTGCAAATTCCTATAACTGTCAGTCAAGTTCGCAGTTCTCAAGTATTGCCATACATCACCGAAGTGCTCGACATGTCGCCAGAGCTTCTTCAGGCTGCTTGCCTCTGATCCATCATGTGTTGTCGATCTCGCTAACCTCAGAAGCTCTAACTTGGCTCCTTGGCATAGATGATATAGACGTAGCGGACGATAGTTTTCCAAGTCATCGAGAAGTTCGGATACAGGATAGTGTTCACCCCACATCTTGGGAAGAGCCGATCTCACACTAAGAAAAAGGTGTTCGTGAGAGATATAGTCGTGGGCTTCACGAGAGAGAAAGTCCAGGCAAAATTGGCCACTGTTGATATTTCCTGTAGCCGAATCTGCATCGAGATACCTACAGCCTGTCAGTATACACAGATTCTAATTCGGGCTCCGACTTACAGAGTGTATAATAGCATTCCCTGTGCTACACATGGCAGCCTCTTTTGTACATCGCCTTGCAGATATGGTCTCAAGAAAGACCTGATTCCCTCAAGATGTAGCAAGGATGACCCGATGGTTTCTGAATCATGAGCTTCATACCTAAGAATAAGGAACCACATAGTGAATAAGGCGTCGATATCACAGCTCTGTTCTGCCGTTTGGCAAATATGATCTAGTAAAGACGACAAATCTTGCAAAGCTTGGGAGTAGTGAACTGTCGCAGCGGACCCAAGCCGACTTGCCCTTTCTAGAACCACAGCTGGATCAACAGCGTCTTGTGCGGCGAGTAGATCCTTTGCTCTCAACTCCATGTTCGCGACTGCAATAAAGCTTCTCATGACCCCAGAATATTGACTCGCGATGTGCGTGTAGATATATGAGAAGTTACTCCACGGCCATAGTTTTCCATAGCACAAAACTAACATGGAGCCAGGAATATACGCAAACGCCGCACGATCCTCAGAGCTCAAATGAAGCGAGTTAGCAAGAGCGATATGGGCTGCCGATAGAGAGGGTCGTGGTGGTTCACGACTACCCCCTGGCGAGATGAAGTCGGCCGGGCTTGCCGAGTCTGTCGGGGTGAGACTTGTATTTGGCGATTCACTCGATGCAATAAGTCTAGGACTTCCATAGCCAACAGGACTCGAGAAACTCTTGGAAGGCTGCCCCCTTGCACTCAACGACTGTCCCGGCTCAAGCCATTCACACTTGTTGGGACTGTTCTCGCATCGTTTACAGACGGGCCTCCTTTCGTCGCACTTTACCTTTCGGATGCGACACGTCAAGCAACCTAAGAAAAAGCAAAGTCAGCAGCGATATCGGAAATAAGACGGACGGGTTTGGATAGTGATGATGCCACGGCACGCACCATTCTTGGACCTCGCTTTTCGCCGATCGGCCACAGGGGAGCTTGAGCTCATACCAAGTACTTCGAGTCGTGGAAATACGGGGAGGACAAGGCGCCTGACTCGAAAACTATATCATTTAGTGGTATTGAAGAGATGGGGATGGGCTGGATGGTAAGCTACAACGATGTTTGCTTATTTCACTTGCGGGCGTTGGAGTCACTGGCCTGCAGAAAATCTGCAGGTGCTTTTAGTAAGATTGGACAACGGAAATTCGGGATAAGGAAAAGCTTGGCTTGGGATAATACAGGGAGTGCACACGATGTATAGAGTTTGAGTTTAGTACGGGGATAGCTTAGCTTATTCTGTCATTTCCGGGTTATCCGTCGCGTATGGGGATCAAAGAGGAGGAGAAACGTTGGCAGGAACTTCTCTTTCTGGAACGATTGGAATATGTACAGTTCAGAGTTGGATCGGAATGTCATTGTGGCTGACTGACGAGTTGCTTGGGATAAAGATACTCCCTTCTGAGTCGAATTCGCCGACTCATGGATTTTACAGCCCGCAACAGCTCAGATCAGTTCATCCTCAAGCCAATCAATGTCAGTCTCACAGTCTGTAATTGGTTCGCTCGGCTATTCTAGCACAGACCCCCTCTCACTGAGCCGTCTATCCCTTGCATCTTGCACTAGCTTGGCGAGAAGTTTTATCCGAAACAAGTAACAAGTTGGCAGCTTTTCCTTCTCTCGGAGTTTCCTATTCTAACAGATTAGGTACACTATCGCACGGGATGGACGTTTGACTAAGTGGTACTTGTTCATGCAATGAGAGCCCAGGCTTGGAGGGTTGTCTCCTATGCGAGCCTTGAGCCGCGGGGAACAGAGCTAGGAGGGGAGAGTAGATATTCATATAAGGGGAAAGCCAAGTCCTTTCTTATTAATCCCACAATGAACTACGGCCGGTAATTTGTTGACTATTGATTCCGTTATTCCAAAATGTCCTTCTCCACCGAAAACCTCTATGACAGAATCTCACAATCTGTCGCCCATCGTGAGCACGACCTGGCTGATATCTGTAAAAAGGTAGATCACGACAATCGTGTGTATACCTTACTTCTCTAACAGTGATACAGATCCACGAAAATCCGGAATATAATTACAAGGAGTTCAAGGCCCACGACAACATCTGCAATCTCATGGAACAACTTGGCTACAATGTAAAGCGGCAAGCCTATGATATCCAAACCTCTTTTCAAGTCGAATTCGGCAAAGGCGGAAAGCTCATCGTTTTCAACGCCGAATATGATGCTCTCCCTGGTCTCGGTCATGCTTGCGGGCACAATCTCATTGCTACAAGCTCAATCGCTGCTTTCTTAGCGACAGCCGAAGTACTTCGTGATAGCAACATCTCGGGAAGAGTACGACTCCTTGGAACCCCTGCTGAGGAAGGTGGTGGTGGAAAAGTGCATCTTATCAAAGCTGGTGCATACGAAGGTGTTGATGCTTGTCTGATGGCTCATCCAACGGGACGACTTTCACCACCTGATTCAGATAATGTCGACGGTGTTTCTGCTGCCAAGACAAGCGCAAGGAGGCAACTCAAGGTATCATTCACAGGGCAAAGTGCCCATGCTGGGAATACGCCTTGGCATGGCAAGAATGCACTCGACGCTGTGGTATCGTCCTATGTCAACATATCTCTTCTAAGACAACAGATCCAGCCCACAGAAAGGATACATGGCGTCATCCGAAGTGGCGGCTCGGAGCCAAATATTATTCCTGACTCTACTGATCTGGAGTATTATTTGAGAGCTGCAGGTGTTGATCAGGTCAAGGATATTTCCAAAAAGGTTGAGGCTTGTTTTGAGGCGGGGGCCTTGGCGACAGGATGCGATGTGAAGTGCACATGCGACAGGTGAGTTTATACATATCTTCTGTTAACGCAGTACTGACACCCACACAGTGATCAAGATTACATGGAACTTCGACCAAATATGTGCATGTCTGCAGAATTCACCAAGCACATGAAGGCTTTCGGAAGGGACTTTATCGATGATGCAAACCAGCCACCAATGGGCGCCTCAACAGATATGGGTAAGTCTCTTATCACCATTTCTTGACCGCCATGATCTAACAGTTTAGGCAACGTATCATATTGTCTTCCAGGAATCCATCCCATGTTCTCCATCGGAACGGAGGACCCTGAGGTTCAACCACACACACCCAAATTTGCTGATGCCGCAGGAACAAAGGAAGCCTTTATTAGAGCATTGGATTGTGGGATGGGATTGGCGGCTACAGCTTGCGAGTTACTTCTGCAGCCTGAGTTAATGGAGAAGGCAAGGGATGAGTTTAAGCAGGATGTCGAACCCATAGGATATAGACTTTGATCATCTCGCAACGGATGGATAATAAAAGCGTGTTTCTTTTTTACTCTGCACTCCTCATCTTGCCATAAGATCTGTATCGCGTAGTTAGAGGGCGTCAAGAGTATTCAGCATCGGCAGTCCATCTCAGACACACATATCGTCGCAAGTCATGACGTTGATAACTTTATACGGGCTATCGTCATCACACAAACCGATGTCTCGCCGAGGAACCGGAGTCATGCTAGACTAAACTAGATGCCGCTCCCCGCATCACGGACCACATTCCCAATGAGTTGGGTCCGGCAGACGAGGCTTTACTATAAGTTGACTCCCCGAGCCTCATCATCGGGGAACTTCGCGATTGCTTCTGATTAGCCGAGTCGGCCAATCGGCATCCCCAGCGACATAATCTCTGTGTAGACAACCTTCACCTGCCGAGCTGCCCAATCACCGTATCATGATATCCGAGCTGGAGAAACGGCTCTTCTCGACGGGTAAAGATTTTATGTCTTGTTTGCAATGCTTTTGTTGATATCCAGAGTGATGAAACATCAATAACCCCGGACTCTTTCAAGAGCGATAGATACACTATCTTTGCGGGGGTGGAGATATCTCAATCAATTGAGGAGAGATAGCAACGCCATCTGGTCTAGATTATCGACCTGCATCTTGCGATCGTCTACTTAACGGCCTTGAATCCCCAGATTTGAGCATACAATATCTCTTCAACAACAATTAGTTTTCTATATCTTACAAAATGACAACCGGCAAAGCAGAGAAGACCAGTCCCCCCAATCACGACCTTGACACCAAGATGGGCGAGACATTGAGTCTACAAGGTTCGTTACAAGTTGCTGAAGAAGGAGTCGACAACAGAGCACGGGGGAGAAAGGTATTGAGAAGAATCGACGTTTGGTAAGTCTAACCAACTACTCCATCTATGCCAAGAGTCTGACAAGTCATTCCAGTCTCATGCCATTGCTCCTTGTGTCCTATACCCTGCAATTCCTCGACAAGCAATCACTCAACTTTTCCTCCATCATGGGAATAATCGACGACTTAGTACGTACAAGTACTGTCCAATTGTCAAGTCTTCTACTAACACTATCAGGATCTCGTTGGATCAAGATACAGCTGGTGTAGCAGTGCCTTCTACTTCGGTTACCTTGCTTTCAGCTACCCAGCTTCTTTTCTAATGGTCCGCCTCCCACTCGGAAAATACCTGGCTGGCTCAAGTCTCGCCTGGGCCATCGTACTTTGCTGCCACGCTGCAGTCCAGAGCTTCGAAGGGCTTCTTGTGGCACGTTTCTTCCTTGGTGTGGCAGAAGCTTCGATCTCCCCAGGTTTTTCTCTGATCACTGGAATGTGGTATACCCGTGAAGAACAGCCTTTCCGACATGGAATTTGGTTCTTGGGCAATGCTATCGCAACGATGATGGGTGGCCTATTAGCTTATGGGATTGCTCAAATTGGGGGTCCTTTAGCTGCTTGGCGAGTAAGTTTATCGTCTCTTCCCTTCATAACGCGACTAACACCTTCAAAGTGGCTCTTCATCATCTTCGGTCTCATTACTCTTGTATGGGCTGTCGTCCTAGCCATCTTTCTCCCAGATACTCCTAACACTGCACGATTCCTCGATGAACAACAACGCATCGATGCGGTCGATCGAATTCGAAGCAACCAAACTGGAATGAAGAACAACAACTTTAAGTGGGATCAGGTTCGAGAGGTCATCACAGATCCCAATGTTCTCCTCTTGATGCTCTTCCAGCTTACGTTTAGCATTCCCAATGGTGCTCACACAACTGTTAGTAGATCCTCTCAACACCAATACGGTACTAACTTCTTCACAGTTCAGCAGTCTTGTCATGGCTGGGTTTGGCTTCAGTAGGCTCGAGGTGTATCTTCTTAACATGCCCATGGGCGCCATTCTTGCCTTCTTTGCACTTGGTTCGACCTACCTCTGCAGTCGTTATGACGGCTATAGAACTATTATCGGTGCATGTCTCAGCTTGATCAGGTAGGCAACATCGCTATTTGCTATACCATTGTTCTCAGCTCATTGTTATAGTCTTACTGGCTCCCTCCTTGTTCGTTACGGACCCAACCAAGGCAGCCAATTGTTTGGTCTCTGGGTCTTTGTGGCCTTTGCAGCTGGCTTTCCCATCGCCCTATCGATGGTGGCCTCCAACGTTGCTGGCTTCACCAAGAAGAGTGTCGCTTCTGCTATGATGTTCATGTCTTATACAGCAGGTAATATCATCGGCCCTTTTCTCTTCTTCCCATCTGAGGCGCCAGGATACTCCGTAAGTCATATATCTTATGCTCGTGTGGGATAAAGCTGATATCATTACAGAGCGGTTTCTTGGCGACAACGATCTGCTTTGGTGTGTCGACACTGACGATGCTTCTTCTACGATTCACTATTATCCGTGAGAACAAGCGACGTGACAAGCTGCAACATAACAGTGCTGGTGTGCATGAGGAGAGAGATCATCTTGAGCTTTCAGACATTACCGACAGGAAAAATCTCAACTTCCGCTACGTCTATTAAATCGCGCATGCAGCCACGGTGGGCGATATATGGCTGCCAGACTTGCGCCCGGATATGTATATAACATGACGGTATAGCAGTTAAAGGCCATCTGATTTCACCACTTGAAGACAGAGTTTATACATTTGACCGCTATTTGACATTTCTAAACTTGTGTTTCGTGATGGCCATCGTCATGGTGTTACTCCTGACGCGGCAGCATGTTTTGAACAGACATCATCCACTATTCCCTGTCCAATTGCCTCCTGGTAGAGGCTGGTATTTCGTCTACACCAAGGGATCAACATTCGATGGGCCTCAAGCGTCACAATTCCATACAGCTCCCACTCTTCATCCCCGTTGCTCGACGGCGTTGCCGTGCTGGGGGTACTGATGTTGGTGGATTCCTGTTCATTCTGCCGCGCTCTCACATACCACTGCGTCCAGCTAATGACCTTTGCAGGTGCATCAGCCCTTGACACGATACCATTTGGTACTCTCTGGAAGATGATGGGCCATCTACAATCCCTCCCCACTCCCGGGCCAAGCCTGATGATCTCATAGGCTTCAAAGCAGCGAAGGCTTTGGTTGGGATCCGATGCGTCGAAGAAGGTGTCGTGGATGACAGTCTCGTAGTTCAAGGTTGAAGGGGTCCATGACACCATGCCAGGGTTGTGGCGAAGGACAGGTTCATATGTCTGTAAGTAGTCGAGAACAACCTGAGGCGGGATGTGGCGAGGAATGGGGATTGTGACGGTAGAGTGGTGCTGCGAGCGCATGCTCGCCTATATCACTAAATATATGTCAATGACCTCAGGTCTCGTCAAGAGAGGCCAGACCAGACCTCTGGCAGAACAGAATTGGGGCGGCCGACCGTTGGACCTGAATCCTTTCGTCTGACGTACGTACCGGATCGACTGCCGAGACAGGCCAGGGTTTATTGGTCCCAGCCGTATGGCATATCCACAGCGAGTGGCTTCAAGAAGGAATCAGAACACCACAAGAGGCAGCAGACGCTTAGTGGCCCGTTGGTAAGCATCAGCTGTCGTGACAAACGAGACTGACTGACGTGGAAGTGTCTCGTCTAGAGAGGTGATGTAATCAAGACAGAGGGAATTCCGTCAGATTCGAGTACCAAATGCATCAGTTCAATTTGACAGCGGCTGTGGGGTATTAAGAGTGAAGAAAGTCTTTCTCCGCGCCAATGAATGACTCGTGGCCAAGGAAAGGGGATGGGCAGAAAACTTAAGGGCCTTCAGCCATGATACAGAAAATACACAGCCGACGAGCGGGTCCTAGATAGCATAAACTGTCTAACCTATTTCATCTCTTCGGCATGTAGCATCCAGGTTTTCTGCATCCTTGAGGCTGCGGACAGGGAAAGGAAAGTTCCGTTGAGAATTGGGGAAGTGATATTTTTAGTCCCTACGCTTGATCCTTCAGGAAGGTTGACATGAGTCACTCGTCTGATTGGTAGACGAGCGAGTGGCGCAGTCGCTATTCATTGTTTCCTCAGATCAATCGATCCTTCTTTTATCTAACATCGTCATGAGACTTGAGATAGAACCTGATTCTCTACTATCGAGCCGGAAGAATTCTTTCAGCTGAGGTGTAGTTATCCAATGAGAACAATATCGGGAAACGAATACGTTATCTAGTCTTTCGTAATTACTGCATCAAGCTTCGCGTGCTCCCTAGACCGGTTATGACTAAATACGAACAAACAACATGGTACGATTCTACGAGCAGTTACTAAAACACGACCCATATCAGACTATCTGGAAATTATAAGATATAAAATACTATTAGTGTTTATTCGCATCTAGATCCCGCTGTCAAATGGAATTGATGATGGAGGCCATTCGACTGTCCTCTCTAGGGTATGGACCTCGTCCACAACCGAGACCAACCGATTCTGTCAGGAACTTAGCGCATGGCGCAGCGGCTTGACCCCTGTAACCGATGTGCCTTTTATCCTGCTGCCTAATCCTTTTTCGCCAACTACGCTAGGGTAGTCGGGGTTTTGGACCGTCAACCCGTATCTAAACTTGCGGAGCTATGGAGAGTATACAGAGTACAGAGTATGCAACAGAGAGGGATCATCATCCATGGACAAGGACAATGAGGCGCTTTCAATGGTGGTGATATGAACAGATCAAAGTCAACTTTAACAATCTACAGCATAAAGATCGCATTAGGACCTCACCTTCCTAAAGTCCATCATATAACAGGCATTCGTTACGCTTAAATCTGACTATTGGCAGGGATTAATCCTAACATGATCCGATAACCCCTTTTCGTAAAATTGCATCTCATGTGCTAAACGAATAAATTGTTACATGCTTGCCTGTATTTCCTACTTTGAAGATCAGCATTAAACTTAATTCAAGATGAACCGCTTTCGCAAGAACAAGAACCCACAGAAGCCTGGGGAAAGTAGCAGAATACTAAGGAAACTAAGCCCAATGTTTGTATTAACTCTAAATGCTTTGACTGGGCTTGAAACTGACTGGTCAATGCCAATCATAGCGAAGGGTTCCAATCAGCTGGGCATTCACTGCGCATCTATGTTGGGTGCGTCTTAGCCTGTCGCTACCATGTGGCTGAGAGCTTGCGCGGTTCTACCACCGAATCAATATTCGAGAATAAATTCGAGCACGCAATCGCGAATGCCATTGTTCAGCATCCTCTTTTCACCGCGGGCCGAATCAATGATGAATTAAAGAAGCAATACTGGGTCCGATTGGACCATATAGACTTCAACAATCACATCACATGGCAGACAGTTTCCGAGAGAGAAGACCACAGAAAAGCCTTTGACGCTGCTCTAAACTGGCAGGTCAATGAACGATACACCGATCTAGAGACGAGGCCACAGTGGAGAGCAACAATCTTGAAATCTGCAAAAGGCGATTTTGTCGATGTCGTCTTTGCTTGGGATCACACAGTTGGAGATGGGAAAAGCGGACGATTTTTCCATGACAGTCTGCTCGCATGCCTCAACCAGAAACCAGATAATGATACCATCACTTTAGATGACAGATCTTTCAAGTTGCCAGTCACTGAGTTTACGCCCCCGCTGCATCATCTGCTCAAACTGCCAGTTTCGCCGAGCTTTATCTTTTCTACCTTCAGCCAAGATTTATTCTCGCAGTCTAAATCCGATAAGCCATCTCACACAGCCAACTGGGCACCGATCAAGATGGAGCCATTCGAGTCTCGCCTCAAATCAACCACTCTTCTAAACGATGTCTTGAAGCCAGTGCTAGACGCTTGTCGCAAGAAGGAAACGACATTGACTGCGCTTTTGCATAGCCTCATCTCTGTATCAATGGCAACTCGAATTGCCGAAGATGAGGCTCGGGCGTTTGAGTGCGGGACACCTATTTGCTTAAGACAGTTCCAGAAACCAGGAATGTCAAAAGTGGACTTGAAAAAGACAGCTATTAATGGTGTAGTGTACTGGCCCTACAAGTTTGAGCCAGGTCTCGTCGCGACAATCAGACAGCAGGTCAGCGATGCCCAATCAAACCAGGAGCTGAACAAAAGGATTGAAGACACAGTGTGGTCTGTGGCCAAGTCGATAAGAAAAGGATTGTCCGCCAAGTTGAAGCTGGGCGCCAAAAATGATACACTCGGTCTTGCAAAGTTTATCACCGACTGGAAGTCGTATCTCTTGGATCATGCGAAAACACGTACACATTCCTGGGAGGTTAGTAATCTGGGGGTCATGCAAGGAGACGTGGCGGGCAATACGGGCACAGAAGACCATTGGAGGATCGAGGACGCTACCTTTACCCAGAGTGCTTCTGTGTGCGGACCGGCTTTGACGTTTAGTGTTATTTCGGTCAAAGGTGAAGGCATCACCCTTTCATGTAGCTGGCAGACTGGAGTAGTTGACGATGGGTTGGCTGAAGGTGTTTCCAAGGATATCGGAATGTGGCTAAATGGATTGGGTCGGAACGGCTGCATCAATTTCACCAAGTGAAGCGGGCAGTGGGAGAGACACAAGATGTTTGCCTTACTTCTCTTAGAGTAGAAGAAGTGAACAGGCCTTGTGTAAAGGGTCGAGATAATACTGCATGTTTATATGCACCCCGTGACGCCTCGTTGCAGAAACGTTGACCTCCTAAGCCTTAGGATATGAAAATAAGTAGTCTAAAAAGCCTATTCTAAGCACCATAGGCTGACCCACTGATTTCGTCCCGAGGTGCTTCAATGAGAGTCGGTATTTTGGCAATTCCTTTCTTCTCGTTAGTTTGATCGCTGAATGGGGGATTTGACAGTCCTTGCCTGGACTTACCATTACCTAATCTTCATCTACTAGGAGCTCCGGGTGACGGCGATAGTACCGACTGATCATGTTCCAATCGCCGCGGTCTATCCGCGACCTCTGTATTTCCCAGGGAAGATAGCCACTGCGACCGCTCCGGATTTCTGCGAGCTCTTCATCGATCTGCTTCGCCCTGTCCAAGTCGTAGCGTTTGTAATAGCAACACCGGCCGATGAACAAAGCCAGCACGAGCATCGTGAATGCAACCCCCGTCAGGATGTAACAATAAATGCGACGGTATTCCTCCAATGTCTTCATGACTTGTACTGGGACTGCTGCTGCGTGAGGAGATAAACCCTACTTTGTATGACTCTCGATGTAGGGCAGCCAAAGGCAATATTTTGTTTCAAGTTGTACCAGGAATGAAAAGAAGTTGAATTGTATTGGTAGGTGGTTAATCGGGAAGTCGGGCACAAGCCTCAGGGTATCAGAAAAGTTGGCCGCTTAGAGCATAAGAGACGAAATTAGTAGGACATCTTATGCTACTAAAGCTGGAGCCTTTAGGCTATTTATTTTTGCGCCCTAAGATTTGGGATGTCAACTTGTGACCACACAGCTTTATTCGTACTCCTTCCTGCCCTGATACTTTATATCAGTATGCTTCTTTTGTGAGGATCAAAGTTTATTACGGGAGGATGAACCTGGTTTAGTTTTGATTCGCTGTTTGTAACATCCAAAGCCTCTGGGTCGTCCGTTAAAAGTCTCCTTGATCCTTTGGGTACACCCATTTCATACAGAAATACCACCCTATGAAGGCAAAGAACACCAAAACAAAGGGCAGCACCCACTTCTCCCATTCGGTATATGCCGACACCCCTGAGGCTGGAGGTGGTACCTTCGGGAAATCCAGCAGCCCCATGATTGGTATTCTTCTGATCTGCGAATGTGACAAAGAAAGTAAGACAAGTATTTGTGACCAAGAGTTCGGTTGAAGTGATGAGGTCTGTGTATTTAAAATTTAGTGCTGGGGAGTCATTCTGCTTTATCTTATACATGTTCAATCCGCATTCTGTACTCTAGCCTCCAGTGGCTGAAGCTTCCTAGTAACAGGTGTCATGTTCAACACCTTCGTAGAGCTGGTTTTGACTTTTCGTGATTTCAGTCAAGGACACGATTCAGTTCCACATGTCTTTGAAGAGGGGTTGGAGGATTTTGGCTGGCGAGTTTTGAATTTGTCTCTGACCTTATCAATATCGCATCATCTTTATAGTTGAGATCAAGACTGTTTTGACCAGTCAAGTTACAGCGAATTGGCTTTTTCCAGCCTTCTTCAACCTCACCTTCTGGTTCCCTGCGATTGAGTTCAAGCATCAGTCACGTTGATGGATTCCAAACGAGACACGATGCTATTCGAGGGTAAGCATCTCAACAATTTTGCCTTCACGCATGTATATATGACCACTCCAACTCCCTATTTGTTCCCACTCTCTTTTCTTTTCTTTTCTTTTCTTTCCTCCCACTTTCAACCTTTCTCTTGTTACAGACCAGACAAATTCACCATGACTCCCAATGAGTGGGTTAACTCGTGGAAGGGCACCCTTCTACTTGTCGGCATAGGATGTTTCCTTACTTTGATCGGCATATGGAGGGCCCTTGTCTATTTCAAAACCAAACCAAGGGATGCTCCACGGAGTGATGAAGAAGAGTAGCCTCCGTTTTGAGATGCGGTTTCTTGGCCATCGTCCCTGATACGTAAGGCTACCGTGGATCAATTCTCTTCTTTGCCTTTCTTCTCTTTCTTTCCTCGTTCCTCGATCTTTTCTTCTCTGCTTCACCACTTCGTACCTCAACTCCCCACCATAAAGCTCTATCGCCATCGGAAAGTTCTATACCTTATATCATAAAGGTCAGGCCGAGGTAAGTCTACTCCTTAATTGTCACACATTCGCCGAGAACCAACCTCAAGCTAGATGTCGCTCGAATTTCTACACCGTGGATATCGCCGTCTCTATCCATCTTCGAAGGCCCAACGATTTCGCACTTCAGCGTGGAATGATCTGCATCACATTCCAAAGGATACTTTACTTTGAACGGATACAACTCGAATAGATGTCAACACGGATGGGGTGGGTTCTCCACTTCGATACAGCCTTACTCGTAGTTATACTGACTCGATGTGTACGGCGATGCGTCACTGGAATATCGTTGGTAGTTCCACAGGGTTTGCAACGAGATGGTTTCTTTGTCTTGTTCTTCTGGTTGGGTGTTTGGTAGGAACGATGGGCGTTACACTGGTGGATGTTTTTGCTTATGCGCTGGAGAGATGCAGAGGGCCCTGGTCAGCGGAACTAGATGCAATGTCAAAGGTTCTAAGCTAGCTGTCATTGGCAACCACATTGTTCACATTATGAACTCGGTCCTGTTTCTATGCGCCTGTTATTCATGGCCCTTTCCCTATAACGGTGATTGTAACTTGCGTCACGGGGCGGGTGTCTCGCAAGGTTCACGACTTTGACCGAGGGGCAATTTCCGGTGTGTTTATGGGGGACATATGGCGATGTCTGATAAAGATACGGCAGTATAAGATCCATAACATCAAAATTGACTTCTTGATTCCCCGATATGAGCCGTCTTCCTAAATGCTACGTGTCATCCAGAATCATTCGTGTATCTTGCCGACGGATCATATAGCTCCTGAGGGACAGACCTCTGCCGCGCCCTTACCAAGCAAGCTCTTGACCTTTGTTCGTGATGAACTTGCCCGAAGTTTTCTCTCGAGTAGCACCATCAATCATCTTGAGCATGCCCTCAACAGAGCTCTCAACGCTCTCGAGCATGGATAAAGGGAACCCCCACTCCGTCGCAGCCGAATCACCCATCTCAGTTCTTACAAAGCCTGGATGAAGCGCAAAAGCAACCAAACCCTCATTTTGCAAATGCAATGCTTGAGTAAGCCAGTTCAGAGCGGCCTTACTAGGCCCATATGCGCCAGCGACAACCTCCTGAAAAGTAATACACCCAACTGACGAAGAGACATTGACAACTTTAGGGGCAGAAGACCTCTTCAGGTATGGCCAAAGGCCCTGAGTGACGGTAAGGGGGCTGATGGTGTTGATCTCAAACGACGATCGAAGATCACTAATGGGTATCTCGAGTGCCGGATAGCTTGGAGGGCTGATGGCAGCGTTGTTGATCAGTACGTCGACGCGATCAATGTCAAAGGCAGCCCTGATGTGCTCAGGGGAGAGGGCAGTGGAGAAGTCCAACTGGACAATGGAGATGGTGCTGTTATCACCTCTTGGAACACCTTCAAGAGCAGCTTCGAGAGACGACTGTGACTTGTCGTTACGGACAGTTGCAAAAACAGTGGAATGGGCACGAGCGACAAGAGCTTTGACAAGACCAAGACCAATGCCTCTGTTGCCTCCAGTGACAACATAGACGGTGTTTGTGCTGTTGGAAGCCATGGTCATCTTGGAAAAGACGGGGTAAGTGATAGCGGAGAGTGCTTCTGAAAGGGACAGAGTATTTGGGGAAGCAAGATTCGTACCAACGCACGAAAAGAAGGGCTGCGTCTTATAAGTGACGACCAACGTGATTTATCACGGTCAGCATCGGGCCAATGAAGCGCTGCGTGGAATGGATTATTGATCATCCGTCTTGTCAGCCTTGGCAGATTTGAGTGCATTAACAACGTGCACAAAGGGGCCTGTAGGAGGGGTTTTGGAGCACTTTGGCAGGGTACACGTAATGAGGGTAGTGGTGAATGACTGATAGCGTATACTGACTATACAGGTATATCGTGTTTTGGTGTCCTTATATCACAATATTGTACCAGTGTCCTTCAAGACCTTGATCAAGATTCATCTTCGCGAGGGCCTGTTCATGGTTTGGGTCAACGACCTGGCAACAATAGATGTCATGCAATTGGAAATTGACCCATCTCTTGGAAAATATCCAATCAGTGGGTACTCATCAGTGAGAAGAGAAGGAGTTATCGACTGTTTCCTGGCCCTTGATCTGGTTCATATAAAGTATGTTACTTGCTTATTTTATCCAGCCCTCGATCTCAAGTATAATGTGTGGTCTAGTGAGGTAGACACGAGTAAACGTCCGAAGGTTGGAACATAAAGAGTAACAGTCTAAGAAGATAATCTACGTAGCATAAAATACTTACTGATTCCGTTTTTTATGTCTCGAGCCAATGTTGCAGTCATGCTGAGGCTGCTCATGTCAACTTGTCAAACAACGTTAGTCAGGCAAGTGGAGTAAGATGCAGCCTTGACATGAGCATCATCCTCTATGACGTTACCAACTCATCCAGCTTACAAATTAACCCTCTCCTCAACAATCTTTTTTTTACCACATCCAACATACCACAAGACAATAATCATCAGATCTCACGATGAAGGCAATCCAGATCAAAGAGTTCAATGCGCCCTACTCCGTATCGGAAGTAGACAAGCCCAAACCCAAGCCTCACCAACTTCTGATTCAGATCAAGGCTGGCGGTTTCTGCCACACTGATTGCATGGCTCTCGCAGGAGAATTTGGCTCCAAACTACCATTTATCGGATCCCACGAACCAACTGGTGTTGTTGTAGAAGTTGGTTCTGAAGTTGAGGGTTTTACGGAAGGTGATCGCGTGGGATGTCTCAACTTTGATAGCTGTTGCGGTAAGTATTGTTTACTAAATATCGGTAGCTGTTCTGACAAATAATACAGGAAAATGTCCGGACTGTAAGGCTGGAAAGCCTATATACTGTGACGCTCCTCTAATGAAGGGACTCACTGCGGATGGAGCTTGGGCAGAGTACATGGTATCGTGAGTATATCCACTGCCTTGATCTTGCGGAACATGCTAACTATTCCCAGGGACGCTCGCTTTTCAGTCAAGCTGCCTGATGCACTAGAGTTTCCTACTGCGGCCTGCATGATGTGTGCAGGTGCGACCATATACGGCGGGATCAAGAACGCCAAGGTTCCAGCTGGAGGCTCAATTGGCATCATCGGCATTGGTGGTTTGGGACATATCGGAACCCAATTAGCAAAAGCAATGGTATTTAAAGCGTTTTTAAAATACAGAAAACTTCTAATCCATATGTGCAGGGCTATCAAGTAGCTGCTATCGACGCCAAGCAAGACACATTGGATCTCGTGTCATCCTACACTCTCAAGCCCGACGTTTGTATTCTTGCGTCTGACCCTCTAGAATATTCTACCAAGAAAATCACAGACGTCGTCAAAAGTGATTATCCAGGCCTTGATGCTGTAGTCATTGCAACAGACGTACCCCCTGCATTCGATCTCGCCGCTCAACTCACGCGCAAACACGGCACGATGGTCCTTCTAGGCCAGCCCGAAAAGGGCATCACGCTATCGTATCAAAACATTATTTTCCGGGATATAAAGCTTGTAGGATCTCTACTTGCTGATCGTCCTGTGTTGGAAGAGCTCTTGAAGCTGGTTGTGGAGCATGATATCCAGGTCAAGGTCAAGGAATGGAAGATTGAAGATGCTGAGAAGATGAGGCAGGAATACTTGACAGGAAAGAACAGCGGCAAGAATGTCATTGTATTCTAATTTATCATGTCGTTGAATACTAAAATGTTGATGTAGTGAGATTATTTACTATTCATCTCATCAGCCCACCGTCGCAGCTCAACAGGCCAGATCTAAGACCGAGATAGAGATAAGCTCACTTCATCTAACCACTAACATCGACCCATCGACATGCTTAACAAGTCCCCGAACACGAACACGTTTATTTTTCGGTCCTAATGTCCATCATAATTCTTTTTTCGCTTTCATTTTGTTTTTTGACCCTTTTTTTTTCTCGCAAATTAGATCGACGCCGCGGAAACCCGCGGGACACCGACCGAGATCATCCCATACGTGACCTGATGGTGAGCCTATGTTCATCAGACAAATAAAGGAGGAAATCTTGTTTCAAAACGAAAACGCAAATCCATTTTATTCTCGGGCTTATATAGTAGTCGGATCCTGCATGACACCCACACCTTGACATCCTGCATTGCTGACGCTCATCATGACCGTCAAATCCTCCTCACCAAGATATCACGGTCATCAATGTCACCGACAAGAACGCGTCTTGTCTAAACAATGGCTTATCCATAATCAAATGGGTGAGTATCCTATCCCTATTGACGCCTGTTTTCATTACCTTTACCGACATATGTTCCCACAATACTGACTTTGGTAGGCATTTGCCTCGCTTTGCTCGCCCCGTTGCTGTTTGCCCAATGCAACGCCGTCACGCGCCCCTTCACGGAAAAATTCACATCGCTGTCTTATTTTAACTCTGAAACACTAGAATACGGTGTTGGATTCAGTGACAATTACTTGGTACTAGTCCTCATCCTTCTCCTAACCGGTCTTCGCGATGGGACAATGCGCTTCATCCTGGGGCCGATTGCCTCAGTCTGGGGATTGAGTAGAAACAAATCGATGCGGTTCAAAGAACAAGCTTGGTTGTTTATATACTACTCCACATGTTGTTCTGTGGGCACAGTATGTTTTAGGTTCCGTTCACCCGGGTTTCTGCTAACGTCCCTAGTACATTTATGCTACATCTCCATATTGGCTGGATCTCAAAGCCATGTGGACAAATTGGCCAAACCGCGAGGTGTCGGGCCTGATGAAATCTTATATGCTAGCTCAATTAGCCTTTTGGTTACAGCAGATGATCGTCGTTAATATCGAGAAACGTCGAAAGGATTATTGGCAAATGGTCTCCCACCACATCGTCACCATCGCTCTCGTATACAGCTCCTACCGGTACGGCCTCACTCGGGTTGGTAATGTGGTGCTCATATTGATGGATGTCAACGATCTTATATTCTCCGTTGCTAAGTGTCTGAAGTACATGGGACTCCAAACCTTGTGCGATATCATGTTCGGTATCTTCGTCGTCAGTTGGGTGCTTTGTCGGCACGTCGCGTTTGTTATGGTTTGCTGGTCCGTATACGCACATAGCTTGGTCATCGCAGGCGCAACGTGCTATACCGGCGCTGGAGATACTATCTTCGGCCCTGGACCTGTGCCACAAGATGAAGGGTACTTTTACATGCTTCAGCCACTGATATACGACTCTGGGAGGATATGCTACGACTACACCATCAAGTCATTATTCCTCGCCGGTTTGTTGTTCTTGGAAGGTTTGATGGTTTTCTGGCTTGTTATGATCATCAAGCTGGTCGTCCGAGTTCTCCGTGGTGGAAATGCAGAGGATACGCGCAGCGATGGTGAAGAAGAAGAACATGAGGAACACGAAATTACAGAACCCATAGAAGTTGTGGTCGATACCGGCAAACTTCAATATCCACTGCGGTTATCATCCTCAGGAAGGGGTACATCATGTGTTTTTCAAACAGCAGGTGGGTTGATAATTACAAAGGACAAGAAAGGCTATCTGGATCGAATCGGCTGTGAGCAGAGGATATCTCGATGAAGCATGACTGCAAAGTGGATCAGATATGCCTTCTGTTTTGGATACCCTATATTATACAGAGTAATAATTAATTTTTAATGTCTACAACAATTCGCCTTCCACATATGGTATCATGACCGGTAGCGAATCTCCTGCATATACGTTTCAGATTTGACTGATCAGCTTATATCACGTTTTATCAGCTGTCAAGACGGGACGCTTGTTGCCGAGCAGTTGCCAAGATCATAGCCGCGATGTTATCAACAACGAAGTGATGGAACCTTTGACTTGGCATACATAGATTTATAGACAAGGCCGAGTTGATGTCAAATTATATCCGGTCTCAAAGCATATGATTTCCATGCTATTACCAATCACTTACGAATGTTGAGAACGATGCCGAGTTATCCTGTTTGTTGCTCGGGTTCCATCAGTCGAGTTCCGATTTGACTGTTCTTGGCAGTTATTTCATCGCATCCCGTCCAAGACCGATGGAACTTTAGTTAAAACTATATCGTAAAAGCAAACTATATCGTACCTAGAAGCGAAGCGAAACTATCCCACATTGCCGATGCTTCCTCTCTCACAAAAGGTCTCGCCACGAGGGTCTTTTACGTTAGTTGGCTAGCTAGATCAAGGCTAGCGCCAAGAGCTTTTCCTAGGTGAAGAGTGGCGAAGGGCCGAAGCGAAGGCCTCATCCCTGCGGGCTCATGTCCATTTTCGCATGATATTCATTACTCTACCCCGCACGCAGCAAAGGATCATCAGTGCATTGATTCCAAATCAGAATTGTGTCCAGGCGAGTCTAGGAAGGAAGAAAAGTAGGCCGATGATTCGGGAAGTTGTGTTGACCCTTGGGGTAATTAGGTTTGCCGTGCTATGCCGCATGCGCGCATTGCTTCTCGACGATGAACTGTAACACCTACCTGTAAAGTGGCCTTGTTATTAAATGCAGGTACATTCCACCACAGCCGAACGTAGGGAGAAAAAAGACACTAATAATAGAGTAGTTGTGTGACAGCCAGTGAACGCGCGCGAATCACAGGACACGGTCTGTTGTGTCTGTGAGTGAGTGTGACTTGGAGTGTGACGGGATTGATCCTGCAGGGTATCCTCGGCTCTTGTGAAGCCATCTACTACGCCTTTCGCCTGCAGAGGGGGCAATTTTGAAGAGTTAGAGAGCTTCTCTTTTAGTGCAGCAATACCGTTCAGCGATAAGATCCGCGTCGCAGGGGTAAGCTGCTGGACCAAGACCGGACGATTGCTGCTACCCTGGACGGGAGAGGCAATAGTTGGGGGTCTTATGCGGTGACATCGTCGATAAAGTTGCCGTTCTAGCGCTGCAGGATAACCGAGGTGATGGGATGGTTTTGATTGAACGCTCTAATGCTTGGCTTTGACTGAAGCGCCAACAGAAAGAAACTAATCAGACCATTTTTACTGTGATTGTGACGAGGGCCATTGCAGATCATAGACTACGTGCAGAGAACAGACTATTATTAGAAGTAAAAGTCTCGGCGAAGGAACATGCAGTTCAGTCTCGAGGTTATCAGGTATGGATCTGTTTGCTTGTGTTTGTTGAGGAGGATGAGCCCCAATTGTCTGGGTGAGAGTGAGAGTGAGACTTTTGGTGGATCGGACAGGGTCACATAATGGGCCATGCAACCTACCATTCCTCTGCATCCGACCCCCGACCAAAGTGCTGTTTACTATGCTGTGCTGTGCTGTGCTGACAATAATAAGCTTAGCTACAGGCCAAGACTAGCCACAGCATATTGCCCTTGTCACGAGTTTATTCGTTGTCAACGTCAGCTTCAAATAATTGAGATGTGATTCGTGCAGACTGTTCTTGGCTTTTTGTGCATATAATTATCTGCTGTGCACGCAAGCCTCTTGACTGCGGTCAGACAATGTTCAAGCCCTAAGAACGCCAAGATGCATCCACAGCAGAGCCACCAGCTTTGATACGGAGTGACACAGCATCCGAGGCCACCGTAAGAATTGGCATTGTCTCAGCTTTTTTGCAGTATATTTCCAACTTCCTGACCTGTCCAAAGTAAGACTCTCGTCATGGATAAGCTCGATCAAACAGGCTGATTCATCACCAACTCGGAAAAGTTACACGGCATTTGACCTTGCTTAGGGCCATTTCCTCCGGCCCGCCTCCACGGCATTACATTGATTAATCTGTTTCACTAAAGCCCGATTGGACCACCTACGGGCACCAGCGGTGGTGGGTTTCGGGCACGTTAGTGGGATGGACCGAACACTACTTGGCGTTGCAGTGCACTGAGTGATTGTTAAATTTACTGAGCCAGTCTAGAAACCGACAAAGAACGCGCCCGTTGACAAACTTTATTAAATGAATATCCCTTCACAAAAGCTTAATTAGTCTCAAATCGCATGATTTCGTCGCCGAAAGTTAATATTAAGCTACTACCTTCTCTGTCTGAGATGTTCACGTAAACGAATAGTAAGCCAGCAACCGTAATATCCAGCCAGTGATTTGACCTGCTGTAAGCATACCCAGATCCCTGTCGGCAGTTGGGGTATTAACTGCACGCTTGGAGAAAGAAGGCTTGGACTTGTCCTTGGTAGGTTACCGCTTATCAGGGTCCCATCAGAAACACCAACTTGATTTCTCCGTCTCCACACCCGCTGCTCGGAACACACAACTCGACAAGGTATTGTCACCGCCTATCATTATCTGTCTAGAGTAAGAAACATTACAGGCCCCAGCATGACGTTGTTGTTGGTGCTGACAAGAGAAGGCTGCGTGCTTGGCAGAAAGGATGCACCTCTGTCCGCACACGTGCTACAGTACAACACAAGCCTTGACCCTGTCATTTCCTTGTAAACAGCCTCCTTGCTTTTGACTTTGCCCCATTGCAAATAGTTGCCTGCATGACAGCCAGAGGCTTGTACCTTGCCAGCTTGCTCGACCTGCCTGCATTTCACTTTGCAATGGCTTATCCCAGCATCTGACTTGTTACAGGACGCCATATCCCACTAACAATACCAGCTCGCTCGTCACAGCCCCTGTAGATCCAAACAACCTGGTTTCGTTCCCGCTGCCTACAAAACTAAACATAAATCCACCTCAAATTCGTCACACAACACAGGTCTACCTACTCACTCATTCACTCACTTTGTCAGTATCGCCACACATACAGATCTGACAAGACCTATTCGCCATGCACGCCAAAACTCTCTTGCTGGCCGCTGGCCTGGCGCAACTTGCGTCTGCCGACTGCCCCTTCGCCGCCAAGCGTGATACCCAGCAGAACTTGTTGCCCCCAAGAGAAATCGCCGAAGACTTTGGACGATGCCGCATCGCCAGTAACCAGGCTGGTGGCGGTACACGAAGCACAGACTTTTGGCCTTGCCAGCTAAGACTCGATGTTCTACGTCAGTTCTCGCCACAGTTCAACCCACTAGGCGAGGATTTCGACTACGCCGAAGCTTTCAAGTCTCTGGATTGTGAGTACCAGCACTCAATTCTTCATGAACAAGTTGCTAACAACCTTTAGTCGAGGCTCTCAAGAAGGACATCCACGCTCTTCTCACTGAGTCTCAGGACTGGTGGCCCGCTGACTTCGGTCACTATGGAGGTCTCTTCATCCGTATGGCCTGGCACAGCGCTGGTACTTACCGTGCCATGGACGGCCGCGGCGGTGGTGGAATGGGTCAACAGCGATTCGCTCCCCTCAACAGCTGGCCCGATAACCAGAACCTTGACAAGGCCCGTCGTCTGATCTGTACGTCTCGCCACTCCCACTAAGATCTCACATTCTAACAAACTTAGGGCCCATCAAGCAGAAGTACGGCAACAAGATCTCTTGGGCCGATCTCATGCTCCTCTGTGGCAACATTGCCCTCGAGAGCTCAAACTTCAAGACCCTTGGTTTCGCCGGTGGCCGCCCCGACACCTGGCAAGCTGATGAGTCTATCTACTGGGGTGCCGAGACTACATTCGTCCCCAAGGGTAACGATGTCCGCTACAACGGCAGCACTGACATCTACGAGCGTGCCGACAAGCTCGAGAAGCCTCTTGGTGCTACTCACTTCGGTCTGATCTACGTCAACCCTGAGGGTCCTAACGGTACCCCCGACCCCAAGGCTTCCGCCCTTGATATCCGTGAGGCCTTTGGCCGTATGGGTATGGACGATGAGGAGACTGCTGCTCTTATCATCGGTGGACACACCCTTGGAAAGACTCATGGTGCTGTTCCTGGAAGTAAGTAGATATCAGCTTGAAACACCGACAGAGCATTGACTAATTGTTGCGCAGAGAACATTGGCCCTGAGCCTGAGGCTGCTGACCTTGGAGAGATGGGTCTCGGATGGCACAACCGCGTTGGTGAGGGCAACGGCCCCAACCAGCAGACCAGTGGTCTCGAAGTTATCTGGTCCAAGACCCCTACCAAGTGAGTCTAATCGCCCACTACTTTCCCTCCACTCATACTAACAAATCTCAGGTGGAGCAACCACTTCCTCGAGAGTCTTCTCGGCAACCAATGGACCCTCGTCAAGTCTCCAGCTGGCGCCCACCAGTGGGAGGCACTCAACGGCACTGTTGACTACCCCGATCCTTTCGTCAAGGGCAAGTTCCGCCGCGCCACCATGCTCACCTCTGATCTCGCCCTCATCAACGACGACTCCTACCACAAGATCTGCAAGCGCTGGCTCAAGAACCCCGAGGAGATGAACGAGGCCTTCGCCAAGGCCTGGTACAAGCTTCTCCACCGTGATCTTGGACCTGCTTCTCGATACCTCGGACCCGATGTCCCCAAGGAGAAGTTCATCTGGCAAGATCCCCTCCCTGAGCGAAAGGGAGATGTTATCACCGACGAGGATGTTTCTAGCCTCAAGACTGCCATTCTCGGAGCCGACGGTCTCGATGTTTCCAAGCTGGTTTCTACTGCCTGGAAATCCGCTTCTACCTTCCGTGGAACCGACAAGCGTGGTGGTGCCAACGGTGGCCGCATTGCTCTTGAGCCTCAAGTCAACTGGGCCAGCAACAACCCCAAGCAGCTTAAGCAGGTTCTGTCTGCTCTTAAGAGCGTCCAGAAGGAGTTCAACGCCAAGTCCGGCTCCAAGCAGGTTTCCCTTGCCGATCTTATTGTTCTCGGCGGTGTTGCCGCTGTTGAGAAGGCTGCCAAGGATGCCGGTCTCAAGAACGTTGTCGTTCCCTTCACCCCTGGCCGTGTCGATGCTACTCAGGAGATGACCGACATCACCCAGTTCAACTACCTCGAGCCCCTCGCCGATGGTTTCACCAACTATGGACACGGAACTGCTCGTGCTCGCACCGAGGAGATTCTTGTAGACCGTGCTGGTCTCCTTACTCTTACCCCACCTGAGATGACCGTCCTCGTCGGAGGTCTCCGTGCTCTCAACGCCAACTTTGACGGCTCATCCAACGGTATCTTGACCGAGAAGAAGGGTCAATTGACCAACGACTTTTTTGTCAACCTTCTGTCCCCTGCCTACAAGTGGTCCAAGAAGGACGAGCGCGGTGAGCTCTGGACTGCCACCGACCGTTCTACCAAGTCTACCAAGTGGACTGCCACACGCGCTGATCTTGTCTTCGGCTCTCACGCCGAGCTCCGTGCTATTTCTGAAGTTTACGGTAGCGCTGATGCCAAGGAGAAGTTCGCTAAGGACTTCATTGCTGCTTGGACCAAGGTCATGAACCTTGATCGCTTCGACGTCAAGGAGAGCAAGTAGAGACTTGCATTAATGGTTAGGGAGTCACTTGCCCCTCTTCTGTTTTAGACTTATATATTCCCCCCCTTCATTTTTACATATTGCGCTTAGCCTTTTATACTATTTTCGTACAATGAATTAAATCAAGAACATCTGTCTCTAAAAACAAAGTGTTTCCCATCTGTTAGAAGGCGGCTATGCATCAGCTTTGTAAAAGTGATTTTTGTTAGTTTGCGGCTGAAGCGACTAGCTAGCCACGTGATGTAGTTGCCTGATCATAGACCTGGCCGTTCGTAAACACCGCATCTTCCCTTTCATCATTAGACACTGCTCAGACAACGAGATATCACATCGCCATGGACAGTATCAACAGCATACCAGATGAGATTCTGAAAGAAATCTTCATATATGTCACTGATCTGGACTACGACTACACTGACATCTTTCAAGTCCGCCTCGTTAACAAACGGTTCTGCAAGATTGCAACACCACTTCGAGTCCGTCATTGGAGTGATTATGGCTACTATAGCCCCATCAATACATCCCCTTCACGTACCACGCTTAACCGGTTTGCTCTAGAGCTTCTGCGGCATCCTGAACTTCGTTTGCAAGTCAAAAGCGTACAAATCAACTGGTTACGATCTGACGATGGTAAAGAAACTCCTCGTCATTTGATAAGGCCGGAAAATCTTGCTCTACTGGCCAAGGCAGCCGAGGAGACCTTGCCAGATCTTGCCAGTACTACCGACCTGTGTGACCAGATTCGCCAGGGCTCAGATGATGGCATAGCTGTTCTCGTACTGGCTTGGACAACCAACTTGACCAGCCTGGACTTGACGATTCCATCAGATTCCAGACTAAAGATCGGCAAAGACTACCTTATGCTTGTCTTGTATTTTGCGAAACAGCTTGCGCTGCGGTTTGTCTCCGATGATCCCAAGTCAACTGTACCTTTACCCATGGAGAAGCTGCATACATCGATCTTTCGATACTGGAATTTCGATAGGGAAATACACGTGGCACACCTCTCGCCTTTTCTACATTTCCCGAATCTCAAGAGTCTCAATGCCTTGAGGATCGGTGATAATAGGGGACGAGATTTCAGCTATGTAGCTGGATTTACAGAGAACCATTATTCGATGCCGTTCCCGGAACGAACTTCATCGCTGGAATCAATTTCCCTTGATGATCCAACACTTTCGAACGCTGGTTTCAGTAGCCTCTTGCACGCTTGCAAAAACCTGAAAGTCTTTGATCTGCAATTTTCTAGCGCACTGGGCACATGGAGTAGTACAATGCTTGCCAGGGCTCTTGGCGAGCATGCGTCTTCCCTTGAAGAAGTGTCACTCTCTTTACAAGACGACGAGGACAGCCAATGGGTACCGGATTCAGCAGATACAGATGAGTTACCTGAATGTTACAGAGAGCTCAAAAGGCTCAAACGTGCTGGTATCCCCATGAAACACTTGCTACAGAGGGAGGACGAAAATGATTCTACGACAACAAAGTTGAACCCTGGCAGACTTCCTGAGTCACTTGAGCATCTCACAATCTTCCACTCGGATCTACACTTTGTACGGGTACAGTTGGAATCTTTTCCAGACATGTTTAAAGGTGTAATTCTGGACACATTTGAATCTGATCGTAACGAAGCACTAGTTGGTATACAGACATTACTTGAGGAGACTGGGCCAGGGGGGCGGTTGAAGAAACTCAAGACTGTCGACTTTTCTGATGCATTGTCGGACGATCCCATGGTAGAGGAGATCAGACGAGTAAAAGACTTGGCCAAGGAGCGAGGGGTTGAGTTCATTCTTGGTAAGAGTATTCGATGAGATCATTTGATCTTTTCAGGCAATATGTATTCTGAGATGGATCAAGTTCACATCAATGAAACAAGATTAGTTCCCCAGCGACGAGTGACTAATTCCTGGGCTACCAAACAGATTACTGCGATAATACGACCTTATTCTCAGATCACGCTTAGCCCTTCCTAGTGTGTAGTACCCCTGACCTCCCCAGATATAACCAATCATGTCCTTCTCGGCTTACCTCAATCAAAATTACAAATCCAAACAATGTCAGCTTCAAGCCGCTGCTTTATCTTTGTACAACCGTCGTCGTTGCTCAATGAACACCACGACATTGGGATTGGCCGAGCGCGGCTCATCCATCGATGCAGCCTCGTATGGAATCTACATTTGTCTCTTCATTTTACCTTTCCTCGTAACCTACGCCTTCACTGTGTTGGGAAACACAGGTTATCGTGATGGCACGGCGGCAAGAGAGCCACCCAAGGTCCCGTACTGGATTCCGTTTGTTGGGAATACAATTGGCTTTGCTTATGATACAGAGCGCTTTTTATTTTCCAGCTTGTGAGTTAAGTTAATTGACTAAGTATTCTTCCATCTAATATCCATCGTAGGCGCAAGTTTGGTAAAGTCCCGCTTCGAATATTCGTAGGCGCAGAGCAAATGTACTTCATCCCCCATGGCCAAACAATCGTCGAACTCTTCAAGTCTTCTCGCTATCTCACTACCAAAACCTTTGGCATAATGACTGTTCGAGATGCATTTGGTCTTCCTCAACCCGATGTCGAGATTTACGCGGCTGACAATTCTGGCGTCGACGTGAAGCCTGCGCCGGGCTGGGAACATGTTGAGCAAGCAAAGCGCTTTCACTTTGTACAACATCGCCAGTTGAATGCTTATCTGTCCGGAAATGCTCTCAACGCTATCATTAGCAAGTTTACAGAGGGTTATTCAGATCAGATTGCTCAGGACATAACGTTTCAAGAGGATGAATGGGTCGAGGTAGATGACCTCTACGGCTGGTTCAAGAATCACCTCCTACGCGCTACAACCGTAGCACTGTGTGGCGAGAAGTTTCTTGAGCTGTCGCCAGACTTTCTGGAAGACTTTTGGTCATTCGACTATCATCTCCCCAATCTGTTCAGAAGACTACCCCGATGGGTTGTTCCTAAAAGCTACCAAGCCAGAGATCGTCTTTTGGAATGTCTGCTCCGTTATCACGAATACGGTCAACAAAATCTTGACTTTACGGATCAAAAGCTGCTTGAAAAGGATTGGACGCCGGAATTCGGTGCCAAGATTATGAGCACGAGACAGGAGATGTTCAAGAACATTGGCCTCTCGCCAAGGGGTGGCGCTGCTCTTGACGTGGGTATGATATGGGCGTGAGTACTCTCGGTCCATTAAGTGACGATGTAATTCTAACTGTGTCTAGGGTCAATGCCAATGCCATTCCGGCTGCTATGTGGATGCTTCTGGGTATATTGCTCGACAAGAATCTCACTGACAGGGTCATGGCTGAGATGGAACCTTCGTTCCATGAGAAGTCTTTATCTTTCGATAATGACAGGCTTTGTTCTGGACCTCTTCTGAACTCAGTCTATCTCGAAGTTCTTCGTGTTCGCGTTGCGGCGCCAGTGGGTCGATCATCACTCATCCCCAATCTCAAGTTCGGTAAATGGCAAATGAAGCAGGATGTCGGCATGCTTTCTACATCCTGGTTTGGTGGCCATGATCCTGACTTTTGGAACACTGGAAGCACACTCCCGGATGGATCAGAAGAGCATCCCGTAGACACGTTCTGGGCCGAGAGGTTCCTCAAATACGAAGACGATCCCACAGGTGGTCCAGTTCGCAACACCAACATCAAGCCTTCAACGAGAACTTCCAAGCGAAAAACAGAAGACGACCGTAAAGCAAGTGTTGTTACAGAAGGAACGCAAGGATATTTCTACCCCTATGGTGGCGGCACAAAGATGTGTCCCGGTCGTTTCTTTGCGAAGCAAAAGCTCATGGCGGGCGTTGCATTGTCTCTGCGAGCTTACGAGATCGAACTCGTTGATCCTATAGCAGCGGCCAAAATTGGACCGAACATGGATTATTTCCCATTCGGTACGATCCCTCCGAAAGGCAAGGTCCCAGCTCGGATCAGAAGACGTAAACTCTGATGGGGATCAGGCGAGAGTTAGGCAGTATCGAGGTGGAACAATCACGATGATATTAGAAGTCTTTTTGGGACTTAACATGGAATTTTTTATATTCAACGCTCATTCTTTATTAAATAGTGAAGGTTTCTCTGTCAGTCTCTCCGCTTTATTAATGTTGCGAGTTGAACGATGACTCAACTTGATACATTCAACTTGCATTCCCGTGGTTTTTTATGGACAAGTAACTTTTGTCCTTGTCGTGAGTTTGTTCTAGATCCGCCTGATATCTGGGAAGGATGTTCTGGTAGGTGGTTGCATGAGACCTAACACTGATCGAGTGATTGATAGATACATTCGCCGAGCCTTACTGAGCATGTGGTCCAAGAGCATCCTCCTGTTTTTGTTTGATCTCCTTCGAGTCCCTGTTGTTCGCCACCTGCCTAGTTGACTACCGTGGCGGGCCATACAAAATGATCTCAATACCATGCAGCAACCTGGTTGGATCCCTCTCGGCAATGCCCGTCTTTGCACCCCTCACAAAAAGCACGCTCGTGCGGCCCCTTGGCTCCGTCCCCTCCCCATTTAGGTATCTCCATCTCGACGCCGTTCCACTTCTTAATGCGATATGAGACTCTGTCGATGTACGACTCTTCATCCAGAGTTGGTTCGCCGAGGCTTTTGCATCTTCTGCAGCGCTGATGGTACACCCGAGACCGTGCTGCCTAGCCCTTCAGGTCCCCGCTGCCGTAAGACCTAGTATCCTGGGCGATACTCAAAAGTGGCGGAGTATCCTTCGTAGCGTGTCCTTTTTGTGCGCAAATCAAGTACAAAGCCTCGCGATCGCAAGCAGATACAATACAGCTGAGCCAAAAATCCTCCAACTCGACACCAAGCAGTCAACCTCAGCGCAGCGTATTACATTATGGGCGCTGCTGTCTCTCAACTATGGACGCCTCCTATGATCGACATCGCCGTTGTCGGGCTTCCATCAGCTGGCAAGACTGCAATAATCCACAAGCTCAGTCGAGGCCAGAAACCAACGCAGCCATTGAACGAAAGTCTGTCTTACCGTCGATTATTGGATACATTCGATATGCTAACATCAGAGTAGCTGTTAACACCACACATTTCTCCAAAGGGTCACAACAATACTTCATCTTTGACTACTCCGGAAACGAAAAGGTGAGGGCAATATGGAGAGTGCTCCTATCAAGAAAGGAAGCACTTGTCTTTGTCATCGATAGTACGAATAGAGATAATATGGAGGAAACTAAGGAGGCGTTATGGAACGTATTACGAAACATAATGCTCGATGGTCAGCCTGTTCTGATTCTTGCGAATAAACAAGATCATCCGGTGAGTATGAAGAAGGAAGAACAGCATCGATAGAGAGTATTGACGAGGGAATAGAAAGCTATGGGTGTACTTGAACTCATTGAGCATCTCGAGATAGACAAGGATCTTGAAAAGAACAAAAACTTCGTTCGTGTTCTTTTTTATCAATTCCTTGAGTTACCCGCTGACTGCCATCCAATAGCGCATTGTAGAAACGAGCGCTATTACCGGCGAGAATCTTGTCGAAGGTCTTGAGTGGATGCGACAGGTTGTGCGCGCAAATGCGTAGAAGTTTGATTGTCAACCGCCTGCATACCAACTCGCTCAACTGAGATGAATTATTATCATTCTATCATACAGTATAGTACATCAGCCTTTTCCCATTTTGAAGGTCCTTTTCGTCAAAATCCAGAAGCTAATTTTCGCCTAAACACCATATCGGAACTCGCGGAATTTCTTCTGGTAGTAGTAGGTAGCAAGGCCACCTACTGCACCGAGAATGATAGGAACAGGTGCTCGGCCACCAGTCTTGATGATTCTCGGAACAGCGGATCCAGTCAAGAGGATACTGTTTGCCAGGGCAAGCTCAGAACCGTAGTCCTTGTTGTTCTTGAGAAGGTATCCTACCAAGCACATGTCAACCGCAGAATGAGGATTGAATTCTACAGAACTTACCAGCATAGGCATATGAAACACCCAGTCCGACACCAGCCACGAGAGAAGGAGTAGAGCGCGTGCGCATGTAGCCGGCAGTGCCGCCAGCAGCCACTGTAAGGGAGGAGGGCCAATTAGGACACAAGCTAATTTTGACTGTCAATTGAGTACTTACAGAGGGCGGCAAGAGTGAAAGAAGGATGCTCAGCCATTTTGAATGTGGTGATATGAGAGAATGAGAGGAATGGGGTGATTCTTTTGGTGGTGACGAGATGCTAACCTCGTTGACCAAGGCCGAGAATTGGTGAATTCGATCCATGCCGCTGATTAATCGGCAAATTGGCTTATCAGCTCAGCCTTATCGCACGTGATTCGGAAGTGTCATCGTCATCCAGTGTCCTGTCGCAGAGCAGAGCAGAGCGTTGGATGGAATCGATCATCTGGTGTTAGCCAGCAACGACAAGTAGCTCTTCTAAGCAACGCGAATATTATTGTACATGGTGCTATAATAGTTCCCGAGAGTCCGTTCGCACGCCCGTCGGCCTCGCTGATTGAACCGTACCACAGCCCTCGACAAGCCTCTTTCCAGTCCACCTGACGCGCCCGATCCAACGAGTCGAGACGAGAACGAGACAAGACTACGACACAATACAATCAGCGGCGCTTTGCTCGAGGATGTTGTAGCTGATATCCATGGCTTTGGCAGCTGTTCAAGACCCCGTGAATCTGTTGATCACCCTCCTTAACATTAACTTTCCGCGTCTGTGCGACCCGCTGTGCCGCGTCAACCCAATTAATTCCCTCTCTTTGTGCCTCTACGATCTCATTCTCGTCAGCACGTGTCACAACTCAATCGTACAAGTCAAGACACGATGCTCATGTGTCTAACGTGAGATTCCTGATTCTCCGCCATCATAAGCTGACTGTATATTCTCGTTCTCTCCTACAACTCCGCCTTGCTGTACTATTGCTTCGCCTAGCCCCCAGACCCAAGACCGATCAAGGCACAGCTAAGCCCGGTCTCTCGGGTTCAGATTTCACCGTCCCCCTCCGTTCCCCTCAAGCCCAAGACAAGGCTGCGTAACTATGATTCGTCAGCGACCCTCTTAGCTTTGGAACTAACCCGTCATTGTCCAGCTGTCAAAGGCTGAGCATGGATCCTTTCAGGATTTTCTACCTACTTTGTACATAACAATAGTTGAGGCTTGGTTCAAACGGATATGTCGGCTTATGCGCCATCAATGGTGTGCTGTCGTCATGACTTTAACTACCAAAGTCCCAGTATTAACAAACTCCGCACTATAGTTATAACGTCGACGGTAAGCGTTAAAAAGAATTAGATCCCCGCCGTTGAATGCATGTTCTGGTAATCCTCTCCATTATACCATAATTGCTCACTTGCAACCAATGGCTATTCACCGTGTCCTGGCTCTCTTGAGCCTTTGGTTAGGCCTTGCTGCAGCTATCCCTTCATCCCATATTTATAAAAGATCCGTGTCTTCTCAACCCCTGCCACCGAGTGAGGATCCATGGTATTCTGCTCCCGACGGTTACGAGGATGAAGAACCGGGTACTGTGCTTCGTCTACGTCCTGCACCTGGAAACCTGACCTCAATCGTCGGCAACTGCTCTGCCATCTACAATATTCTTTACCGTACAACAGACAGCCAGTACAAAGCCTCATGGGCCGTCACAACGCTCTATGTTCCCAAGCTAGGATCAAACAGTTCTGCTGCCCGCGTGTTCAACCAGAGTGCTGTTATTTCGTACCAGGCACCCTACGACTCGGCTGACGTCGACGCCAGTCCTAGCTACACTGCGTACTCTTCTGGTGGCACTGACCTGTTCAATCTTGCTTTGGGTCTGGGCGTCTTTCTCAACGTGCCTGACTATGAGGGGCCTTTGGCTTCCTTCACTGCTGGTGTCATCTCAGGACACGCAACCCTTGATTCCATTCGCGCTGTTCTTTCTCTGGGCCTTGGTCTCAATACCAAATCTCCTCGTGTTGCGCTCTGGGGATACTCCGGAGGCGCATTGGCTAGCGAGTGGGCTTCTGAGCTTGCGGTGCAGTACGCACCCGACCTCCAGGAATCCGTTGTCGGCGCTGCTATTGGCGGTATAACACCCAACATCACTGCTGTGGTAGAGAGTATCTCCGGAAAAGACGCAGCAGGCTTAGGACCCAGTGGGATCATTGGAATTACAAGCCAGTATCCCGAAGTGCAAAAGTATGTCATCTCCAAGCTCAAGACAGAGGGGCCCCAGAACAAGACTGGGTTCCTGGCTGTAAAGGGCTTCACCGTTCAGGAAGCCGGCGCCGCATACGCTGGAGTCAACATATTTGACTTCTTTAAAGACGGCATGAATCTATTCCGTGATCCAAAGATTCTCAAGGTCATTAACCGAGATGGCATCATGGGTTATCACGGCGTTCCTCAATGGCCCATCTTTGCGTACCAAGCTGTCCACGATGAAATCAGCCCCATCACCAACACGGACAAGCTGATTGAGCGATACTGCGCTGTCGGAGCCAACATCTTGTACCAGCGGAACTCCGTTGGATCACACTCTGAGGAATTTTATCTCAGCGCTGCTCCCGCTATTCAGTGGCTGGCGGCTGTTCTGACAGGACAGTATGCAAGCGCGTATAAGACTGAGGGATGCACAATCCAGAACGTAACGAGAAACAGCACTGCAATTCCTTTGAAGAAGAGGAATGCGCCAAACGGCGTATTTAATTTATGGTAGTTTATTGCAGTTTTTCCACTAATGCTGTGGATTGGATTGCCGGCCATTAATGTCTAGTGTCGTATATATTCATATATTTTATTTTATTCAGATGAGATAATGTCAACTAAATCTTTTTGACGTGGTGCAAGTATGTTCATATAATATTACAGGTTGAACTCATGCAAAGTAGGTGAGATAGAGTCAGAAATCAGACATGGAGACTTCTATACAAGCACAAGACAGAGTGATAGTGTCCAATTTAAGCAATGACGACCGGCAAAGCTTGTAGATAAGTCTATCCTTACCACTGGTCCTAGTAGGCAAAAACATTGCTTGAGTTTCAGCGTAAGGTTTGGCGTCACTAGCATAAACTGCCCTACTGATTCTGTATCGTATGCCGCCAGCAGCCAATTGATAGTCGAGGCGATCACCTCCAGTAGTAGAAGGCAACACTAACCACAATCGCAACGATAGGGCTGAGAAGTTTCATTGCATCAATCGTCATCTTACGATGATTCCTCTTCACCCTTGCACTGTGATCAGCCCGATCATTCACCCTAGGAAATGGCACATCTGGAACTTCCTTTCCCAAGAACTCACACAGCGGTTCCCATCCATCTCCAATATTGTAATCCAGACGTCTTCCGCTCTCCAAAGGGACAGCCTCGCGAACTTTGCGGTAATAATCCTCATACACATCCCTTGCTCTTAGTTCGACAGACTCAAGCGAGTACTCATCAGCACCGAAGAAGCCTGCGTGTATTTTCTTCATGGCGTACCCGGCGCGAAAGCGTATGACGTACCTTACAACAAAATGTTGGAGGGCGGTGACTCTGTAGAGAGTTTCCAAACACTCTGATCTAAACGATGGCCACCAACTCTCGTACTGTCTCTGAACAACGACGACCTTGGCATCGGGATACGCTTTTATAAGTTCTGGTACAAAAGCGGACGCGATATCGGTGGCAACGTCGTATTCTCCCCAAAGACTCTGCCAATCATCTCTGGTGAACGGTGGCCGAGGTGCTGCGCTTCCATCAGGGCTCTTATAGGTGTAGTCTGGAAGCTGAGCAAGGTGAGGGAATGTTGCTTCAGCCGCTTGCTCAATACCAGACCAAGGGACCGCCCACACATCGTCAAGAGCGTGGTGGGCTTTGTAACCCAGGATGCGGTATGCCTCTGTCATAGACTTGGTGGCTGTGCGGAATAAGCCGGCGTGAATGATTTTCATGCCGTCATCCTGGTCATTGGATGAAGTGGTCTTGAGTTGCTGTTCTGATGCCATTGTCTTGGTTGCTGAGGGTGATGGCTCGGGGTAGTGTGGCGAAGAGAAGCTCCTGGGATCTGGCGGTATTTATCTGCACCTGTAACGATGCAGCCTGACATAATCGTTGTAAGCACTATGACAATATTATCATCCGCTAAGTCTCGATTGGATACAATTGTAAGACATAAGCGCCAGCATAAAATGGCCTGCACAGGGTGTCGCAGTCACGTTTCACATGCTATGTAATCAAAGAAGATAACACCTTACAAGATCCTTACCACAATGTTGGTTCTAGCTGTCTTGGCAGCGGAAAGCAGAATAGCCTCAGAGATAAGATGTAAAAAAATACAAACAATCTCAAGCTCTTATTACATAGCATGTACTGACTGGCTATTTTGTTTGTGCTTCAACTGCCGACTTCCCTGTTATCCTGAGATCCTTTTGTCCAATGGTCCGGGCATATCGTTCCCTAACTCCAATTGTGCGACTGCGTCTTCATGGAAATACGAATGCTGCTTTGACATTACCGGAGCCCTCAGAGACTCGACGTTGCCTGCGCTCTCAACCCAGCACCATACTTCCACAAGATAATCGGTGCAGCGATTTCCAGAGCCAACTCCACCAAAGCCATAGCATTATTTCCCCATCCATATCCCAGGGAGGAGTACATCTGAGGCGTAAACAATGGGAACAGAAATGCTGCCAAACTGCGGGGAAACTGCTGTGCCGCGATGGCACTGGACATATGGTCTGGATACGAGTCCATGAGATATGCTTGCAGCGGCATCCCTGCAATTTGCATCCCGAACGTTGTGATACACATGGCAACGTCAACCCAAGCCCAGTGGACACGGTATTCTGCGCACCAGCCATAGACAACAAAGCCGACTGGTGCCACAAAAGCAAACATCAGCATTAATGGTATTCTGTGCTCTGGGACATGTTGACCACCGGCGCGACGCTCTATTCTGTGGAACCAATAGTCCATTAGCGGTGCACAGAGCTGTGATGCCAGAAGTTCTCCAAGGGCGCATGCAATGTAGTGTAAGCCACTGATCTCAATAGATTGTCCGTAGTGCTGAGCCCAGAGCTCTGCAAAACTGGACAAGACAATGTAGAGAAGGCCATAGCCAAGGGCTGAGATGACAGCTGCGACTTGGATGATGGGATGAAACGCCAGTAGGCGCAGAGGACGAGTCATAGCTTGAACAAGAACCTTAGTCAACGGCATCTCCTCTTGAGTGCGCTCTTCATATGTGTAGTATGGCTCGCCAGTCTCTTCGCGTAACCGCTGAGCTCGTTGCCTCAAAATCGTTGGTGCATATGTTTCTTGAAAGGTAGTGAACGAAAGAGCGGCCATGGCCACTTGAAACAAAGAGGTTGACCAGAACATCCATCTCCATGTGACTCTGTAGGTCATGAATCCTCCAATGATTGGACCTTTGAAGAATTAGTTTTTCTATTACAAACACCGGGATGACTCTACTCACCAACTGCAGCACCCACCAAAGGAATCACCATATACCAGCCCAGTGACTTTCCACGCTGATCCGGGCGCCAAATATCACCAAGAACGCCTCCTCCAAGGGCGTACACAGCACTCGCTCCAAACCCAGCAAGAAATCTCGCACCAATCAGCAACTCTTTAGTATTTGTAAAGCCGCATGCAACATTCCAGACAAGAAACCAGATATTAGATACGTGTAGAATGGTCTTGCGTCCGTAAACCTCGGACAAAGGCCCAATGACAAGGGGACCAAAGGCAGTTGCCAAGAGGTATATACTCAACGCCATAACCGACTGTGTCGCTGTCATGTCCAGGTCTTTCGCGATGACAGACAATGCAGGAGCCATGACCGTTGATACGAGGATGCGGTTGAACCCAGTCACCGAAAGGACATTTGTGACAGCCCATTTGCGTTGCTCTGGCCAGTTCTTGGGGTTATCACTGTCGAGGTCATTGAAAGCGACCAGATACGGGTCTGGATGAGTTGCTCTGATATTAGCGAGTTCAGTGTCGAACGCAGGTTCGAGAGGATTCTGCTTTATGTCGACCATTTTGCTGTAGATTGATTGATAAGAACATCTAGATAATAGTTCAATCTCTGGTCTTTCACGTGGTATATATACCCCGCAGATGACAGGCAACAGCCGGAGACCGTCGCTCCTATGATCAAGCAGCGCGGAGTTATCGGTCACGATATTAAGCTGCTTATCAGATGGAATTCTACTTATCAGATCGGCAAACTAGGGCTGTGCGTGAATCAGCGCAGGAAAAGCGTAATCTGACGAATGGTCTGGTCCTTGCATGGTATGTGAATGACTCACTAAGCAGTCGGATTTGAGACGAAGGATCGGGAAAGGCAAAAGGACCCGAGCTACCCAGCCCCATGCATGTAAGAAATGGGTGAATTTCACCGCCCTTATCGATGTCAATAATTAACCATGATTCACTAAGCCAAAAGCATAATAGTTTGCGCAGGCTGATGCTCAGATTAATGTTGGTTAACGTAGGTTTGTCGTCTCAAAAGAACTCATAATTATGGATATTGGGCCTAACAAGGACAATGGTAGTCTATAGGTCAGGCTCACAATTTGGCTCGAGGAACACCAGCAAGCTCTTGACTCTCACTACTCCTCCATACAGCTGCTGCCTTTGCCTTTCCACCCTTCCACTGCCACTTTCGCTGATCCTGTCTCTCATCAACAAGCAACTTATGCACAAACTGCCCAAAGATAGGCATCATCTTAAATCCATGTCCACTATCTCCACTCAGAACAACAAGAGTGGCGTTTGTATCCGGGACGTAGTCGATGATGAAATCAGAGTCATCCGTGTCCGCGAACCAGCAAAGATGCTGGTCGATCAAAGGTCGGTCTGCGAGTTGGGGGAACACTTCTCTCAGAAGCTGGCGGATGTATGTTTCGTCTTCGAGAGGCATGAATTGTGATTCAGACAACTCGGGGAAGGGAATTGAGAGACCGTCTTTGGTGAAGGAGTAGTTGGTATAAGCACCTCCCATGTGGCAAAACTTGAGTTTCTTGGTTGTGAGATCAGGTTCAAAGAAGAATGCCATGTCTCGCACATTCGTGACGGGAATTCCTTTGAGATCGGCTGCTTCTTCGTCTGTAAGTTGAATGTGCGCAACGCCCCATGCTCGACCAGTCATTTGCTTCCCGACTCGAGGCAAAAGGTTGGCAGCGTCAGCGCCCAAGGCGACGATAGTCTTATCAGCAGTATGAATGCTTCCTCCACGAGTCCTAGCTCCGATACACCTTGTGCCCTCGCGACTTGATGCATACAGCAAAGAGTCAACTTCTCCATCCTTCTTTCCCAGATGGAACTTCACGCCAAGTTTGACGCACTGCTCATAAACAGCTCTCAAAGCATTAGCAGAGTGACCGTAACCGGCAAGCTTGTTGTGATAGCCCTTGAAACCAGTAAGAGGGCCTGTAAATTTGGGAACGAGCTTCTTGATCTCTTGACTGCTGTTGACACGGGTGGTTTGGCCATTGAAAGCAGGATTCTTCTGGAGAGACTGGAAGTAGCTTTCCACTGCACCCTTTGTGTTTTGTGCAGCTTTGCCTGATGTCACATTCAAGAAACCTGTTTGGTGGTAATGGGATGCGTAAAGAGGATCTGATTGCCATTTACGAATAGCGTCCTGTCGATCATTAACCTTGAATCTTCACGCAAAGGATCAATATGTTACGTACAAGAGCCAATTGAGTGTAGAAGTCATCGGCATACTCGGCACGGATGACTTTGTTAAGATCATAAGCTGCTGAGAACCGACTCGGCACATCAACGTCCTTTTCGAGTATTGTGATGTTGTTGTAGCCCTTTTGTGCAAGCTCAAAAGCCGTGGCCAAGCCGAAGCAGCCGCCTCCGAGAATGAGGATGGATTGATGTGTGTTGTCTTCTGACATTATGCTTGAGGTGGTTGAGATGGTCTATAAGTTCCAAGATGATAGTAATGGAATATGGAAAGAAGAACAAAGTAAGTAACAGCGGTGAAATCAGGTTAGAAATACCTACATGTTGACTCTTGGGTTGCCCTGGCTGGTTAGGGATAATAGCCACCTCGGATCCCTATCCGATATCGCGATACCAGAAGATATGATGCCCATGTTCTGGTTGGACCATATGAAAAGAGTTCACAGCGTCTCCTCACGAGGACCACAAAATGAGCTAGCGTAGCCGACAGAAGCTTTCAGTGGCTCTTAGATATGGACATCGTACTGTTCCCCGCTCATCGGTCTCTACCCCGGATTCAACCATGGTCAGGTGGACAATTCTTGGGAAACACAGATGATACACATATTCAGTTATGGCGGTGAAAATGAATGAGGCCTGCCGGTCACGGCATGAGACGATGTTTAATATGGGGCACGTGTAAGGTGTATGATTCTTTGAAGAGAAGAGCTCTTCAACGACGGTTCCAGTGCCGATGACTGATCGTACCATTTAACGTCACCAACGGATACCGTCCCGGACAGTGCACGAACCATCTCCACACCGTTGGAGCATATGGCAACCTGGAGAGTATCATGCTGTGACTACCGACCCATTAATAATCTTTACATAGGCATCGTAACATAGCCGGAATAAGGAATACCAATCCACCTCTTCAATCCCCTCTCCCACCTAGGCGGACACAATCCCATACCTCAGAAGCCCCATGAAAGCACCAAGAAGAATTGCCAGAGGCACTGGAACTTTGAAGTACCGCGCTCCAACAAAAGACGTCGCTGTGACAACAACCCACCATGGGTCATCGGCCAGACTCTTCCCCGATTGGAACCCCTCATCGATGTATCCAACTTGCCAGATTCTATACACAGCTGTATATATGAGTCCCACAGCGCCTGCATTCACTCCCCGCAGGGCAGACCTGACCCAGGGTCTGCTTCTCAGAACCTCCCAGATCCCCATTGTCCCGTGCACAAGAACCATTCCTGGGACGAAGATGCCAAGGTACGCTATCAAAGCACCCGCAATGGCTGGGTAGCCACCGTGAACGGCTGTGAGACCACCGAGAAATACGGCAAAGTTGAAGTTTGGACCGGGGAATGCTTGAGCGATGGCGAGGCCAATTAGAAAGTCGCGGGGACTGACCCATCCTTCGGCTACCACGTATTCTCGGAGGAGGGGAATCACCACGGGACCACCACCAAAGATGATGGTCCCAGCAAGGTAGAGATTAGCAAAGAGCTTGTATAGTAGAGGGGCGTTGGGTAGGGTTCCTCGCAGGGAAACAACGGCGATAAAGGTGATCAAGAAGGCGACAATGATTACTGCTCCGGATCTCCACGAGAAACCAAGCTGATACTCTTGCGGGACGACACGTGGTTCAGATTCTCTCGCCTCGGTGGCATCATGCTCGCGGAGGTTTATAGCGTCGCCGCTGCCCGTTCCGTTCTCAGCGCCTTGGACATTCTCTGTCTCAGCAACTCTTCCTCGTCTGGCCCTCAGGTAAGCATTCCTAACACCTCGTGCAGGACGATGTAGCCATTTGTAGTCATAGATGGCCGTACCGCAGCCACCTGCAACGATAAGTACAGGAAAATACCACAGCGCGTTGTACAACATTCCAGCCATGGCAGTCAGAGACAGAATAAGTCTGGTGGTCTGATCAGTGATGGCTTTACCAGAAAGCTCGACAGCCGCCAGAGCGATTATGCCAACAGTTGCAGCATTCAGGCCAGAGAGAAGAGCGTATACTGCGCGAGGGAGAGTGTCGCCGATGTTGGACACACCGACTGAAAGGCCGAACATGCCCAAGCAGCCAGGTAAACTGTGAAGGACGATTATCAGATGTGTTATCTCATGGATATGGGTTCTTGGACTTACCTCCAGATCAAGAAAGCCAGGACAGCTTGTAAAAATCCACCGTGTATGAGATTGATGCAATACAGCATCTTGGTGCTTCCAGGACCAGATAGAGCTTGCGAGACGCTGAAGAGTTCTTGATACTGAACACTGTTAGCTTATGTGTCTCGAGGTTCCGGAAAGTGCTGACGATTTGTTCATCTATCCATTTCAACTTATTGACAAATTTGTCGTGAAACTTGGGGTTGTCAGTTTTGTTATTTAGATTGATATGGGCATTGCTTGACTGACGATCTTAAAGTGAACAGGAGGTCCGCCAAATGAAGTGAAGCCAAGATGCCAATTGACTTGGAGAGTCTGCAGACTATCATCTGCAGCTCTGCGCATGTCTTGTTCGCAGACTCCGGTCGCCATGGTGCATATATCGAGCAATCAACTCTGAACTACCTATTCAACAAAGGAATGAAGATAATTGATTGTTAAAGACTTCATTTTGAACATCGCTTTTAACTGAGCACGTCATTGTGTCTAGACCATTTTGATCGCTTGGCTAAGCGATGACTAGCCAATCATGATAAGGGGATGTCAGAAACATCCAGGGCACAAAATGCCCTGAGTAAGGTTGTTTACTAGCGGATAAATCATCCTTGAACGGTGAAGCTCATCTGTAAATCGCTAAGTAACTTGATAGCCAATGTCAACGGACTAGCCCAACACGTGCGACACTAACATGTAATTATTCCTTGGCATTATTGTCCAATATCTAACCATCCACGGTGGTGTTAGACAATACAGGAGCCAGACAAATAAACTGAACATTAACGCGCGGCGTGACTCACTTCAACCCCTATGCTACAGTAAGGGTCTCTGGATGCCAAGGATGTCCAAAATCGGACGCAGATAAATGTCATGAAAAAATAATTGCTGAGCTCAAGCTATGGTTCATAAGATTAGAAGTAAATACATCACTAAAGATCGTATCCAGTACTGGCCAGTTCCAACTTTGATCATCGACTAGTTCGCCGCAACGAGAACCTCAGGTTCACCGTTAGTGTAGCTCACGCAAAGCTGGCCGTTGCCGTCAGACTTGACAGTACCCTGGCCTAGCACTCTCTCCCAAGTTTTGTTGTTCGCGCCAGTGTTGAAACAGTATTGTCCAGAGAACCCCTGTCCTCGGTTCATGGTCACCACGATCAGATCGTTATTAGCACGGCTCCAGATGAGTGCGCTGTCATTGGACTTGAGGAACTTCTGATCATTTCCTGCGAGACCACCAACGGCAGAGCGGGCCTTTCCGAGCTTGGAGATGGTCTGGTAAAGGTCTGAGTCTGTCTTGAAGCTGCTGCGCCAGAGATCCTCGCGGTTGGCGGGGTCGTTACCTCCAGCGTAACCCTGCTCGGTACCATAGTAGACAATGGGAATACCGCGAGAGAGGATAACATAGGCAAGGGCATTCTTGAGGAGGGCCTTGTCGTTCTTCTGGCTCAACCATCTAGGATTATCGTGGTTGTCTATGAACGTTCCGAGAACTGTGGGATCATCGAACTTTTGGCTGATCTCGTTGTACATGTCGACCACGGCAGATGGGTCACCCTTTTGCTGATAGAAGCGGTTCATGGGGTAGTAAATGGCGTAGTTCAACAGACCGGGCATGACCTTTGAGTAGCCGGCGAGATAATCCGGGCTTCCATCCCAGACTTCGCCAATAGCATAGACACCGGCCGCCTTCTGGAAATCAGGCCAGAAGCTCTTCTCGACGTGCTTAACGGTATCGATGCGGATACCATCGAAGCTGTATTCAGTAACGAGCCATGAGATCCAGTCGTTGAGGACCTTCTTGACTGTTTCACTGCCAGTGTTGAGATCAGGAAGTCCAGCAATCTCACACTGCTCGATGCTATTCTGGTTATTGTAGTCGATCGCGCAAGGAGAGTGGTAAGAGCTCTGTTGGTTGAGCGGCTCAGGTCTGTGGTCCTGAATGCCTTTACCCATGTGGTTTGCTACCACGTCGGCCATGACGTAGATGTTCTGGGACGATTAGTAAATATCTGGTGTGTTATTGGGATCATATGTCCTTACCTTGCTGTGAGCAGTCTTGACCAGACTCTTCAAGTCGTCCTTGGTTCCATACTTCGCGTTCACCTCATACAGATCCTTGGCCCAGTATCCGTGGTATCCACCATCCGTGTCTGTCATAAAAGATTAGCCATCGTTCCTGCAGATACAATATCAAGATACTCACTTTCAACGACGGGGGTGATCCAGATAGCATCGAATCCCATGCCCTTGATGTAGTCCAGCTTGGCCTCAAGACCCTTGAACGTTCCACCGCAATAGTTTCCGAGATTGCTGCAGGCATTACCACCGCTATCACTGTCACTGCGTGCAACACGATCTGTGAGGGCAAAGTAAATGTTTCGCGACTTCCAGGCGTTTGCATCAGCTGCGCTGGCGAATGGGCTGATGGAAGCCACCAGGGCGGCAAGTTGAAGAAGCTTCATGGTCAACAAAAGGGATGAAGAGATGGGGGTTGAATGAAAGTGTGAGACCGTTGGATGATGATGATGTGAGTAGAAGGCGGCGGGACCAAGCTCTTTTTATGTCAAGTGGTGATATATCTATCTCCGTCCAAGACAGGACCGTCTGAGCTGTTTCGAGTACGCTACGAAGGATTTGATTGCAGTGCCGAGCATTGTTCAGAGGATGACGATGAAGGATTCAAACTAGTTCTAGAACTCGGACACCCACTGATGGAAAGCCCCGATTCGCATGATGGATGCCCTGTTTTGCGGGGTCATACTCATTAAAATCTGGGGCACGAGCGTTACAAGTTTCAGTGGTGATCACGGACAGGGATCAGCCAGATGACCTCAGCCCACTCGATGCTGCTCTACAGCATCGGCCCGAAACAGATCTGGCCTAGTATCACTTGACAGCGGAGCCTCCGCACGTGTGTGTTTCCTCTTCATCCCGGCTTATGATTAGATCGTTGGGTGCACAATGACTAGGAAATAGCATGGGATTGAGACTGGAGCCCTGGTTTCACTGGCTCTCTGACCCTTTGACCTACCTTTTTAGGCGACGGAGGTTTTGAACCATAAAATCTATTCGGGACCGAACGGGCAAGTCTTCCTATGAACTCATCGTATACCTGGATTTGACGCTATTTTGGAGGTTGTCAGGATGAATAGGCAGAATGTAGTCGCTTTTGGATTCGGGCCGCCCCCGCATGTGTGGGTGGACTGGTGTTGCACTTGGGACGCTGTTTATTACACACATTATGAACCGCTAATTCAAGGCCTCTCCTCCAAGTCCTATATGTCTAGTGAAATCTCTTTGGGTCATCCGTTTAGCTAACTTTGACAACATCCTGACTCTGTTCGGTCCTATTGCCATGACATCTGCAAGCCAAGGTTAAATCTCCGTGGTGGAAGAATGTTTTAGCAAGCTGCTATCTTATTTAGTTTAGTCGTATATCGATTATGCAACTCGAATTGGTGTCAAGAAACGATAATCTTTGGTCAAGATGGCCTCATGAGCCAAGGTCACCGCCGGCAAAGAGCCGAACAATGCTTTTGCCAAGAATAGGTGTCTTATTGTGAATCTATGACAACAACTACCGTGAAATTCCATATGGTGTTGACGGACTTACAAGCTGTATTGGGTCATGATCGCCCTTTGCCGAGGCAATAGACTAATGGATCAGTCACCGAAACCGTGCTAGTACTATACGGGACATGTGAAAGACATGGTGACAACTTCTTTTCTGCTTAAACTCAAACTTTAGGGATAAGTTAGACCCATGAGTTGAGGTTCACGAATCACGATAAAAGTAACATGTATAATATCGGATAAACCTGCCATGGAACCCCAGCAACTCTTACTACCAGTAAAGTTAAGCCTCCCGCAGGTAGATTGTAGCCCTGTTTTAGCAGAAGCTCGACAATCCTCCGGTCTCCATATAACAATGTCAGATCAATAGTTGTCCATGGATGCTGTGACGGAGGGCACAGGTCTGCTCCTGCCTGAACCAACAGTTGAACTGAAGTAAGGTCCGAAAAAGAAACAGCGTGCTGAATGTTAAGTTGGCTTGCAATTCCATACATATTTCCTGTTCCATACAGCCTCGTGCAGTGGTGTTTTGCCAATAGCGTTGTATATGTTTATGTTGGCACCATGATGAAGTAGGAACTCGGCAGTTTCAAAATCGGAGAATTTGATAGCACGGTGAAGAGGAGTGTTCTAGTGTGGCCAGGCATCCCAGGGGGGGAGGTCGAGACCACATGACAAAGCCACTTTTTCGAACTGTCAAAACGAGCACTTCCTCTGTCCAAAGCGTGTTCGGGTCTAGACCATTCATGATAGCAGATTTGACGCTTTCTATATCATTGAGAGGCGATTTTCCTATCGCCGGATACAGCTTCATTGGATATGACCAAATGTTTGCTTTTTTCAAGTATTCCACTGATGTGACAAACGGTTGTTCTTGGGTAGGTTCTTGTGTAGCATTCTGTTTTGCGTCAGAATTCATGATTCGTGAATACAACAAACACAAAACCGAATTTTCTTGAATGAGATTGATAGAAACTATTCAAAAGATTTAACAGAAGTGCGTAATATTATCGACAGATGAGTTATTGGCCACAGCAACAGACGAATATATATCTCTTGTCAGCTTTGGGGTTGTGCATGACATCTTTGACTTGGCATGCCCACCAACGCACATCTCGACTATGTGATATGTGGACGTGGGTCTAATTCTTAACCAACTGCATAGTACCCCAGGGCCTGCCTTTCTCAGATTAGTTAGAATTCGACTCTGGCTTGTAACATTGCTTCTAACAGGTAACAATACGGTCTGACACGAAGCAGCATACAGAACCTGCTGCGCAATATTTTAGTGGTAGCCTAGATATTAAATACATTAGCCGCTACAATTGCCAGGGGCAAACGTAGTAGGTTCTTGTATCACTTATACTAAGATTTTGGATTTTTTATTTCATACCATAACTTATAAGTATGAGGAATGTCTAACTACCTACATAAAAGAACAAATAACCTGAGAGTCTGATCGTAGTGTAAACCGATCTATGAATTTCATCTCCTACGCCTCTAGCAGCGAATTTACCTATAACAGAATATATATTTCGACGAAAGGCATGTGGCTATTTATCATTATTTAAAAGAAGCTTGGTATATCGATGAAAGTGATGTTTAACCAGGCATTCTCTGCGTGACTTTAAACCATATTATCCATCTGTTAACTAGATTCATGTCCAGTACCTTAATTGTAGCCACCACCTCCGTTATAGCCACCACCTCCGTTATAGCCACCACCTCCGTTATAGCCACCACCTCCGTTATAGCCACCACCTCCCATGTAGCCACCGCCGCCTCCACCGTAGCCATTGTAGCCACCGCCTCCACCGCTCCCACCGCTCCCACCGCCTCCACTGGGACGAGCATTGGCCGTGTGTACTTTGATACGACGGCCATCAAGCCTAATAAACACAAGGTTAACAAAGGCTATCAGATAGAGCTATGATATGCACTTACTCCTGTTCATTCAAACAGTTGATTGCACTATCAGCTTCCTGAGCACTACTAAATGTAACGAAACCGAAGCCTCTTGAGCGGCCAGTATCTCGATCACGCATTACAATCTTGCGTTACAGATTAGTCCCAGGCGATAACACGTAGAAGGGCCGTTGCTTACCGAGTCGAGAACTTGTCCATAGTCTTGAAAGGCGCTTCGGAGGGAGTCATCTGTTGTGTTCCAGCCCAGATTACTATTTAAAGTTAAAAGGTAATCTTCAACAACGTTTCCAAACTAATTCTTACCCTACAAACAACTTCACAGACATGATGATAGGATATATGGAGAGATTGTAGTAGGTGATGGAAGTGAAGAATAGAGAGTGATGTGCAATTGATAAGTTGAGAAGAATCTGACAGTTTATATCCCCCCTCCCATGAATTACTAAAGGCTTGTATCCTTTAAACTCTCTCCTACGTCATTTCTGCTTTGACATAGCAATGTAAGACATAGCTACTTCAGTAAGCCAATGAAATAACAACCTCACTGCATCAGTCTAATATACTCGCCAAGTTTCCATTGATTAGGGTTAGCGTAAAGCATGATGATGAGCTGAATCCATTGCCGGCCAATCCTCAGCATGTCGATCATGTTGCTCAAGCCGGTTTTATCAGTTCAGCTGAAGTCTGTCTTAAATCCTAACACCTGTTTTATAGGTATTGGTGTACTCAGGAAATAGAGGGTGGAGATGTTTTAGAACACCCCAGTCTGATCTTTTCCCACCTAGCCTACCTTGACCCTCTTCGCCTTATCTTTTCTCTTTTTCTTTCATAACCAACCAAACGCTTGCCAGTCTTGCCAAACTCACCTCTCCTTTCTTCTTATACAACTGTGGTAGACCCAGAGTGTGCGTGATTCACCAGTTGGGACCAGGGAAATCAATAGAACCCTGGATAAAGGTATTTAAATAAACATAGCTTCCACGCTGCTTATCTCAATGACGCGGGGGCTTTGAAACATCCTGCGTGGTCACTCTACTCAGATCACCTCACCGCAACGATCGACGCGCCTGACGGAGCTCTTCACTAGCTAGCTTTGCACCTTACATTCCCGGGAAATTGAACGATCGTAGCTAACTGGCTAATGCATGCTTCCAGATCTTGCCGTGTCAATCACGTCCGTATATCGTTTAGACCTAATGTCAAAGATCACTGCTTTGTCTAGGCCTTGGATAATCATCGGATAGTCCATTTATCTTACCTATACCCCGCTGTTGCAAGACACCGTCGTCGTTCAATTTCATGGAAATGTATAGTACTACCACATCACCTCGCGAAATTGAGTAGTGGGCGTTATAGTAAGCTAACCTCTTCATATAGCCCGGGAGACGCTTCTTTTATTAACCAAATACTTGTTCTTTTTGGAAAAGTTCGTTATTGGGAAATTTTCATTTTGATATTTTGAGTTTTTAATCCAGATAGATCCTTTATTAAGAATTTTGAAGACATTGAGAAGACCAGGGCTCCGGCTTACGGTTATAAAAATTTAAAGTAGGCTAACCTCTTGTAGATGGAACAGTTCTCCTTGTAGTATCTAATTTTAGCTGGCCAGTCTGATACCGATAGGAAAGATCTTTATTATATAACTGTCTTTCGGGCTAGCTTACTGTAGTGCCTGCTACTGACTCTCGCAAGGTAATACAGTATATCATCTATCTTCTACTCTAGATGTCCTAGGTTTCGCAGACAAAGGAAACGTCACACGTAAGAAGGGCCTATCTCATGATCATGCATACACAATAGTAAACTCCATGCTCTGTCCTGGAATACATTTTGTACCAGGCGCAACAGCCATACTGACTGACCACGTACCAGAAGCACATCGCTGGAAAGCCAGGCCAGTTTTGACACAGTTCCAGTACCCTTCAGGCGTACACGGGGTTCCAGGAGTGATTAAACCGCGCGCAGGCTTGGTTGGCGCGGGTGGAATGACCGTCGTCTTTGTTGTGAGAGTTGTTGACTTCAGAGTGGTCTTCTTAGTAGTAGTGGGAGTAGGGACAGTGATAAATACACCACCAGGTCTAGTAAAATGTCAGTATGAATCATAATTAACTAAATACACAAATCCAACGTACGCTTTAGTAGTCTTGGTAGGGGCCTTAGTAGTAGTAGTCTGTTGAGGCGGGACTGGAACTCCAGGACCAGCTGGACACTGACCGATCGGCGGACCAGTATTGCTCGAGCCCACAGAGACATCAGGGCCAGGGTTGGGAAACATAAGATCAACGCCCTCCTTGGTGCCGCATCCGTTCCCGACGTTGGCGACAAACATGGCAGGGCGTTTCTTCATAGGTGTCTTGGGAGTACCAGTGGCAGCCTTGACAGTGATAGTTGCGCAGTTCATGTACATTTCGCGGTTACCGATCTTGTTGAACCACGTCCATGCGAAAAGAGCGTTGCCTGCGGGTGTATCAACAGGAAGAGTGAATTTAAAAGTGGACAAAGGTGCAATAGGACAGTTGCCAATCCAGGACTGGATGGCGACCCATGTACGTCCGCGATCGAAAGAAAGTGAGGCCTGGCAGCTTCCACCAGCGTGATCTGCGCCGCCTTGGATCTCAATATTGTAAGATTTGCCGGCTGTCCAGGTAGCAGTAGGTGCACCAGCCGCGGTGCCAAAAAGAGAGTTGTATCCCTTGCAAGGGAAGTTTGCCCCGCTGGGTGAGAGGGGAGATGTCATGCTGTAATCGATGTCCCCGTTGGCGTAAGGGTTCTTCTTGCTCTTAAACGGCGGAGGGTAGGTCATCTCCATGTGAGCCTGGACTAGACCAGCTAGACCGAGGACTTTAGCGAAGGTAGTGAAGAGCTTCATCTTGGATGCTAAGAAAGCGTTGGCGTATGAAACGGGTGGATATTGAAAGAATGAAGAGACAAAGGAAAGCCTGGTAGGCTCTATGTGATGCGGCGAAGGGAAGTGATGAGGCAAAGACAAATAACGGCGAGGCTTTCAATATGTTTTATACATTTTCAAGGACCCTGATATTGAGACTGACGTGCCAAGGGAATAAGGTGCATCTCGACTTAGACAGGATTGTGGAGCGGTCTATTGACAAGGCGAGACCGTGCAGCTGGGCCAAACAGAGTTCAGAAACGGCAGTCAGCCTTGACAACGCCCGAAAAAGACGCCAGTGTCTCAATTTTTCGTCACATAATGGATACAGATAAGAACGAAAACTTGTTACAGAGCGGTCATGAGTTTTGGTTGTTGAGACATCCCGTTCATGGCGATGGCTGAACTACAAGATGATGAAGAAGAAGAATTGAGATCTTGATGGACAGGATGATATCAAGAAGGCTGGAATGAGGGGTCAAAGGGTTCAAGACTTCCTGGATCAGCGTTCACAAGGACATTGTGTCGAAATGTGCCTTGTTTCTTTGTGTCTTGTGAGCTGAGACTGCATTCATCCATCTGGCTGGGTCTAAGACATTGCTGAGGGACCATGTCTGCCAAGGTAGGGAACATCGGGTATGACCGTGGACCCTGAAATGGCTCTGAGAATGGTTGGGAATGTGTCCTGGTGATTCGGGAATTATGGTACAGGGTAATGGTGTGCATTTTGTTGTTTTTGGTCATCATTGATGATGTTTTCCATTATTAGCAAGCAGTAAGGTCGTTATGGTTACGACAGTGAGAGAAGTAGTAATACTTGACTGATTGGAAGTATCGTTTATGTAGTAGATCTACCTATAGTACGTTGACGCGTCAAGCAATTGACTCCAAGATGTTGTTTTAATCATCACCATTGACCGTTGAGCGAACTCCTAATTCTCCTTGGGTCCCAGGTTCGTGTCAGCGCCAGATGTTACAGAGAGACCCAAATGCAAGGGGCTTGTCCCTGACAATCGCATTCCTCAAATCCCGGTTTTAGAAAAGATCGGTGTTTTTGTGTGGCTGGACAGGAAAAGTAGCGTAGGGCTGGAATGCTTCAGGGGTCAAACAGGTATGATCATCGATGGTTTCGGCTTTTTCCACGGTGGGAATGGTTCTAGATGTCCATTAAATCAGGTCTGGCAAGAAAAAGAATTTGGACCAAGCACCATTTGCTCTTGTGAAGGGATTTGAGAGATGCCAAGTTGTCTTCTTTTTATAGAAGATGAAGCCGCTCTTGATGCGGATCGACAGGGCTCGTTCATCGTAAACACCAGAGGCTTTGGAAGCCCGAACCCTTCATCTATCCAAATGTGAAGTTTACTGTAGTAAAGGCACTGAGAAGCTAGAAACGTTGAGAGAGACTTCATGCTTGCCACAGAGCCATTCTTCGGTGCGGTAGATATGGTCCTACACGAGTGACAAAGAATTGAGCCAAGATGGTACTTGAAAACAGGCTATAAACTATTGCATCGCTTACTAGGGCAACATGCAGTAGATATCAGATAATATCGAATTTCAGTCAACCTGGCAAATACACCTTGCCTATCCACCCTATGCAATGTCCTTGACATCGCTCCACTGATATATGATGTGCCTCTCACCCAGAGCCTCCTTTAACACAATTAGCAAATCATCAATGCTGCCCAAAAATTTGAGATACAACGTCACAGCCACACAATAGCGTCGATGGTCCTCATCCTGTACCAGCTTCGCAGTCAAGATGATATCGTTACTCTGAGATTCTACCAGATCCATTGCTCGTCGTATCAGTGGTGCTGGTAAGCGCTCGGGTAGAGGAGAACCTGTCCGCAATGCCTGTTCGATAACGGCGAGAACGGCCATGATGTCACCAATGGACCGGTCATCTAGAATACCAGCGACATGGGTAAGACGGTCTTGAAGCTCCTTTGGTAATGTCGATGCGAGGTTTAAAAGACCGCCCAATGCTTGGTTCATAAACTGACACTGTTCTTTGGTGCGCTGGAGAATGTGTTGATCAAATGGTCCGAAGCTCAGCTCGCCTTTCAGCAAGGCAATAGATGGGCTCAAAGCAAGTAGAACCTCCGCGACTTCGATAGAGATATTTTCTGCGACGGAAGCCAAAGCTCTGTTCTTATCAGTACGTCCCCAATGTGATATCAGTAGGGCGTAGTGATCTGATAAGCTGCGTACAGAGTTCGCAAGTGTGTTGCATACGTGGGTCGTTCCGGACGGCGGACTCGGGAATAGCTGCACAATGAAAGCTGCTACAAAGCCAAGTAGAACGGTGACGACTCGCTTCCAGAATGCTTCGTAGCCTTTCCCTGGTAGACCATACTGCACTATGTGATCATGATCCCAGCTGAACCCAATGACCAGGGCGAATGTGGCACCGGCCATGATAGTAGCGAACTGGAACGACGGAGGGAGATAGAGGCGCCACCAAAGAAGAGGAATAATTGCAACACCCGTGGCTGCTGCCATGCCGTATGGATTGCCGATACCACTGCCTGCGCCGACATACCAAGTAACCATACCAATGAGACCTCCAACGATGGTTCCAACTGTCCGAGAAACAAGGGAAAACGTGAAATCGGCTAAGTATACGAGAAGCACCGTTTGGGCACTAATAACAGCCCAGATACCCTTTTCTCGGTAGAAAAAGCCTGCACTACTAGGGATGACAGCTGGTATTCCTGTCGCCACTGTAACGACTACCATTCTCAAGGCATACATGCCAGCTGGATTGGTGAGCCAGTTGTATGTTGCCATGAGCACCCGGCTAAATTTGTTCCGTCTTGCTGAAGATCCTTTGTAACCTCTACCAACCTCAAGTCGTCTTTTTGTTTCTTTGGTTTCTTCGTCAAATGTATCGGCCTCCATTAATTTGTCTGGATCTTCCTCCGCTGCGATGTCGTGACCAGGATACGTGATCTGACCGTGGAACAGCCAGGAAACGGCATATTGTAACCGGGACGGGACCCATATGCGGCAACGGGTGCGTTTCTCTGAAAGCCCAATAATGTACCCAAGAAGTTTCTCGACAGAAGTTGCCCAACTCAGAATACGTTCCTCGACAACCATTGCAATGACCATACTCGGTAAGAATGGCCTATCAATTCCTTGTATAGGCTTCAGCTTGCCATTGGCGTCGAATACCTCTGCGTGGGCTTCGAGAACACCCTTAGTCGTGTTGACAGCGCAGACGTCTCTAGCTATTCGCGATCGTTCTATCAGATCGCGAAGACTGTTGTTCAACTCAGCAAAGCGTTCGGGTGAAGTCTTTCTAAACCAGCGACAAGAGTTCACAGCCTGGACGTAATCGGCCGCAAGATTGACTGCCTGTTGTCCAATCTCCATGACTTCAGCTGTCGTTTCCAACAGTTTATCCCTCGTTTTAGATCGTAACTCCGATGCTTCAGGTCTTTCGAAAGCACTCATAAGCGTCACAGTCTCTTGTCTCTGCCGACGACCGATATGGTACTTCTCCTGCTCGCCCACGGGTTCAAGGCGACCCTCAGCTTCAGCCTTTCTGTGCTCATCTTCTTTCTCCCGTCCACGCACTCGACCTATCTGGAAGTCGATAAGATACAGGCTGGTATACATGACTCTTCTGACACGTTCGTGTAGACCCCTGACATCGTCTGTGCCCCACAAACCGCGTGAAAAGTCCAAAGGGAGAAATGCAATGGCTGGTTGTCCAGCTTTGAAAGCCGAGATCATGCCAGTTCTACTTGCTTGAAGTTCAGCCACTGGGCTACTATTACCTTGAATACCCTTTTTCGTTACAACAATTGCTTTGTTCGACATGCGAATCAGCCTTTCGAGACCGCTAAGAACCACATGGGACGTCGAGTGAGGGAATAAGAATAGGCAACACACCAATCCAATTCCGATTCCGACAGCACCAGGTTTCACCAAAACTGATGCGATATCGCCTTTGAAATTCGGGATTGAAGGGCCAAAGAGGAGGAATATGTCAGTAACGATCGTACCGAAGATTTGGAGGACGACTGTTTTCGGATTCGCACAACGCAAACGTGCCAATGCGTAGATGAAGAGGCACCCCATACTGAAAAATACCGCCGTAATTCTCGCGTCGAGCAAAAATCCATCATGGATCAAAATCTGCGCCTCCCAAGCTGCTGGCAGTCCTGTTCGCTGTGCACTCCGCACTGCTTGTCTTTTCAACTGCTGTAGTAAAGCCTGCGTTTCAGCCTCTGGCCTCGTCGCGAATGCTGCCTTCATTGTCAAAAGACCCCAGCACCAGGCCAAGCACATGCCGAGCAGAAGCGACAACGCACCGAGGAGGTAGACGAAGACGATACTGGCGGGTGGTACGGCAAAGAGCAGAATTGCTCCGAGGAAGGTGGCCTGGCCTAGGTTTGTGAGCACTGGATGAATGAAGATGAGGAGCATCATGGCCCAAATTGCGATCCAGCACCGGAAGAAGATCTTCAGGTCATGTGTGTTGAAGTGGTTCAGCCATGGCGGAAGTTTACGTTTCTGAGGCGGTCCTGGTGTTTCGGTGTGAGTATCTGAAGACTCATTTGAGGAAGCCATTGTTAACAATCGCTCGATTTTTGTCTCCGGGTTCTCGCGGATGATGGATCTTCTGAGAGAATTCCCTTCTGCTGATGCCCGAAGAATCCGAAGCAAGAAATTAGCTTCCTTCAGCTATGACGTGGTATATGGGGTTGGTGGAAGTGAATTTGAGACTAGCCTGTCGTTAGTGGTTGGGACTTGCCGAAGCTGCAAACGATGAGACCAGTTGTTGCTGGATAGTGACATTTGAACATTGGTCCATAGAGGAGCAGTCCCTTGATGTCTGTTTGTTCTTTCATCAACAATTTGTGAGTATATAGGGTAACATATGGGAATGTGTAGCCATGTTCTATTCATGGGTATAAATTTAACGCGTCTACCTATATAACATGAACAACGGAAACTTGACAATATAGCCCATTATATCAATTTTCGGATGCCTTACACGTGGAATCTTCGGGAACTGTATCCCTAACAATAGGTAAGCGTCGACTCGAACGTCTACCCCGCCCTCAGAGGTTGGAAGTATGAGAGACAACATTAGTAGGTCAGGTTGTCATAGTTGGACCGGACTTTTTTGACTGCTTATTTTTGTACACCAAGCTTGGCAGGTCAACGAACCCCAACCCGCCCTGACGATCTGTGTTGTATTACAATGGCAATCTCCTCATGTAAACAGTAACACTATCCAATGGGAAAAGGCAACGCGTCCCATAGATTAGAAACAGGAGTCCCCGCCTCGCGCCACCAACAAATATGAGTCACAGTGTCTTTCACAGCATACAAGGGTTTTATAAAAGCCTGATGGTGCTTTGATTCAGTCAGTGTGCTGTTGCAAACAAAAACCTCTTCCAAACCTCCCCCAAACCTCAGTCCTTCGAAATTATTTCTTATTCTCTCAACTACTACAACTTCATTCCAAGATAAAGATATGTCATCTTTTCGAGAATTAGACCTCACGGGAAAAGTCGCTATCATCAGTGGAGGTTCCCGTGGTATCGGCCGTGCCATTGCTTTTAATCTCGCATCTCGAGGATGTTCTATTCTTGGAACATGTACCAGTGATACAAGTGTTAAATCCTTGTCGACTGGTCTCAACGACGAGATCACGGAGCGTGTTTACAAGGCATCTTCACGAAGCCGACCAGACAGTCAAAAGATAAGCGGAGTCATTGCCAATATCTTCTCGGATCATTGCGCAAAGACAATTGCGGATGCACTCAAGGACAACTTCAATGGCCGGGTTGACATTTTCGTCAATTCCGCTTGCGATCCAATGCCTGGTATGATAGGCGACATGGGCGCTGATGAGATACAACGAAGCCTGATGGGCAACATCCAAAACCCTGTCTTGATAGTTGAAGAGCTTGTTCGAAGAAAATATTTCCAGCCCAACAGCCGTATCATCTACATATCCTCTGTTCGCTCTCGTCTCCCGTGGGCTGATCAACTCATGTACGCAGCCGGTAAATCTGCCGGCGAATCGCTATGCCGAACATGGTCCCAAGCATTTGGTGGCAAAGACGAGAGATATTCATTCATGGCCGGCACAACAGCCAATGCTGTCACGGCTGGGTTGACGCAGACGGATGCTGTTATGGACTGTGGACCAGAGGCGGTTCAGAGATTTCAAGACGAGTTCTTTCCGCTGCAGAGCATGCCACAATTTGGACAGCCTGAGGATGTGGCAGATGTTGTAGGGATGCTTTGTGGACATGATGGACGATGGATCACGGGTTCTGTTATTAGTGCCAGCGGAGGCTGTATCAAGATCGGATAATATCACAAGGAACTAGAAATTTGGGCATACTCGTTGGTTTATTCGTCTATCACTCAGTACGAGACTAGCTAGACTACCTATCCAATTGTACGTCCTCGCAGGAACGCGGACAACTGGCGATGATTTACTCTCCATGCCCAGAAACTTCATCTGAAGTCACCATGGACTGACTGCCTTTGGTTTAGACAACCGTTCGTAAACTCTGCCCCTGCTGTTCATCATCGCTGAACTAGGGTTCTGGAGGCAGAATCTCATAGTCACTACAGTACTCGTCAATCCCGGCATAAACTTCCTTGACATGATCGATATCCAGGAAGCCCGTCTTGATCAAGTTCAAGCCGATTCTTTCCACGTACCGTTGACTACAGTCCACCTTTCTGGTAGAACGCGGCACAACAGCAGTACGAATACTGTCCATAGCTGCATCAAGAACATCAAGAGGGACACTTGCGATTTTGAAGTAAACAGCTTTCGTGTCGGCCATCCTTCTATACCTAGTCGAAACCAGGAGATAAGACCGACCTTGGTCACATCTTTTCCAAGCTTCATAGCTCTTCTAGACATGCTCGCTGGGATTGTAGATGCAAAAAGTCCAAGGCGGGGATCTGTCGGAACCAATGAGGTTCAATGCCACAAGGAACTGAACTTTGGGTTGGTCTTTCGCTTGAGTCTCTACTGGGATATCATCCTGAGTGATGAGAGAGTCCACATCTGAGGCAATCATGTCTTGAGCGACATCTGCCGTGTCTGAAGAAGAGCAGCTAGGAAGGGAAGACATTTTGTCAATGATTTGTATCACGTGCGTGAAAGAAGGATTGGTTTGGCAATGTTAGGAGTTCACTTGGTCCTGTGCAAATACGTTCCTAGGTGTTCAGTTGCTGAGGATGGAAAATCGGATGAGTTTGTTGTGGCTATCGACGCCATGGAGTGCCCTTTTATACGGATTGAGAACAATAAGAGTATTTGAATTACGTTAAATTGTGTCTTTGTCACCCATCATGTTCACGTTTTGGGAACATGTCGCAGCAAGATCAAGTGCCATGTTCTGGCCAAGATCATAGGGAGACTGTGGTGTAAGAACGAACAGAACAACTATCCTTTTCTGAGAGAGAACAATCGATCAAATTGTAAAAGCAGTGTTCGATCCAATGAAACAAGCACTCCAGAAAACAATCAATTGTTTCTTGTTACCGATAATGTTGTGCAAGAACAGGCCGCCATTGTTCCTTACCCTGTTAAACGGCCAGGGCGGAAAGCAGTGACTAAACTACCTAGACAAAATGCCACACGGTCTTATATCAACTTGCCATTGCACATACTACAAAATTAGATGGAGATGAAGGCTGTAGCCATTGCTGATGTCTTAACGGATTGTTGGGTACTTGTGCTCTTCTTAATGCTTCCAAAGCTTAGTCACCCTTTCTGTTATATCGGCGGCCCATAGAGACACAGCTAGCTGTGTCATTAATATCACGTGCCCTTCCGGACACAGCTAGCTGTGTCTCTAA
>JAGDUQ010000087.1:0-78001 GCA_017656675.1 Fusarium nepalense
GTTGAAGAAAACTGGGATGCATGCTTGTTGACTCTAGAGGGCCATAGCAGCTGGGTCTACTCGGTGGTGTTCTCACACGACTCGAAAAAGGTAGCATCAGGCTCTTGGGACAAGACAATACGGATCTGGGATACCGAGACGGGCGAGTGCGAGCGAGTGCTAGAGGGCCATAACAACTGGGTCAACTCGGTGGTGTTCTCACACGACTCGAAAAAGGTAGCATCGGGCTCTTATGGCAAGACGATACGGATCTGGGATGCCGAGACGGGCGAGTGCGAGCGAGTGCTAGAGGGCCATAGCGACATTGTTAACTCGGTAGTGTTCTCGCACGACTCGAAAAAGGTGGCATCGGGCTCTCATGACAAGACAATACGGATCTGGGATACCGAGACGGGCGAGTGCGAGCAAGAACTAAAGGGCCATAGCAACTGGGTCAACTCGGTAGTGTTCTCGCACGACTCGCAAAAGGTGGCATCGGGCTCTTGGGACATGACGATACGGATCTGGGATACCGAGACGGGCGAGTGCGAGCAAGAGCTGAAGGGCCATAGCGACAGTGTTAACTCGGTAGTGTTCTCGCACGACTCGAAAAAGGTGGCATCGAGCTCTCGTGATGAGACGATACGGATCTGGGATGCTGAGACGGGCGAGTGCGAAGATATCATTCCATCAGATGTTCATGCACGTATTTCATCCTTTGCGACCGATGGGCGTGGCATTGTCACAGATCGTGGCGTATTTGCTCTGTCAGGCGGCGCACTACCTCATGCCGAACCTGATATGCTGCGGCAATCCTCGGAGGCGCCGATACTCGCCTGCACAGACGGCACCTGGATCACGGCGACAGGGCAAGACTTGCTCTGGCTGCCTCCCGAATGCCGCAATGGAGAAGTCGCTGTTTCGGGAAGCACAGTTGTCGTATGTTGCCAGTCAGGAAGAGTCTTGGTGTTAGGGATTTCTATGGCAGGGGTGGAGCAGTGGACGGATACGTGACTGCTAAGAAGATCAGGGTGCCCTAGATTGCAATCGACCCCTGGAAGTGGTTCTACAGTATCATGCAAAGGCAGAGATTATTACATAAGCATAGCAGTGCTTGTCTGTCATCTGGCTACTGACTCTAGCGTCTGTTGCTGTAGGATGATTAATTTGTGCTTTTTGTTACCTGTTATCAGCATCATAATATGACTGAATATGTTAAAATAAGAAATAAGAGCGTTCTGGACGTCCGGCATACAGTAGAGTATACGACGAAATATGCTAACTTATTGCGGCCATAAGCAACTGTTTTGAAGACCGTAAGCGACAACAGCGGTCATTACGAGAAGGTAGGACAAACCATGCCGCGTACTGTAGGTAGCCACACAAGCCACACTAGTCATGACATGGCCCATGCCCAGAAACTTTTTGTAGAAAGCCAGGGCGGCCTCTGATTTCGGCCGGGACTGTACCTGATAAGCTGAGAAGTATAGTCATCAATAATTCAGATTCGTGCATAATGATCTGACCTTGCAATATTGGATTTGTTTTTGCAGCCTAGTCTTGACATCACGTACCAACCACTTAGGACTCTCCCCAATCCAACTCGGCTACAAAGAATCAGGAAAGTCGACAAGCATATCTACCCCACCTCGTATATGCATGGGGGGTTCAGCTAGTATGGAGAGCTGAGGTGATGAGTTAAGTGATATGGTTGGGCAACTGCAAGATAGGCACAGAAAGTGGAAATACTATTTTGTCAACAATTCGATCGGCGATTAAAATATCCACATAAGCATCCGGCTCAGGATAAAGCACAGTCTCAGAAAATTATATCTTAGATATTAAATACGGGTTGTCTTCTGGTAAATCCAGTCATCTCAAGTAATCGTTTCCTAGTTGCTGCGTGCCGCCCTACTTGGAAGTTCTACGGCACTCGGCTCAGGCGCAGCCGAAGAAAGTGAGGGCGATTGACAAAAAGAGAAAGGAAAGTTATATTTATGCATGTGTCTCATCCTTGACCTGCTATTGAACGTTTGACAATTCTGACAGTCAGGCTAGAGCATGGACGCTACAGGAGCAGTTACTCTCATCACGGATGCTCAGTCTCACAACGTACGCTATGGAATAGAATTGTAAGTCCAAGCACTGCGGTATCTCTGTAGATGAAAATCACAGTCTTGGCATTGCGGCTTCGTACTTGCATGATTATTCTAAAGGTCACTGGACATGGCTTGTCATGGGGTATACCTCCCGTGATCTAAGTAACGTGGACGATAGGCCTATTGCCATTGCTGCTATGGCCCAAGACTTTGTCACTAGAGAGCCTGATCTCACGGCATCAGACTATGCAGTAGGCCCGTGGAAGCCAGACCTTCTGTAAGAATTGACGTGGCTCACGCATACGGAAGATTCGAAGCGCGATACCCTACCGAGACTTCAAGGTCCTTCTTGGTCCTGGATTTCGACCCCAGAGATCATCAGATATACGTCTCTGACCTTCTCCACAAAGCCCACAGCTTCAGTACTCAGTATAGACATTGATCTCGCTAACCCTGATTTCGTTTACGGTGCTGTGAAAGGCGGTAGACCTAGACTCAAGGGGCTCATCTCACGTCAGACTCATCGCATGTTGACAACTCCACCAACAGCGAAGCGTACTGAAAGGACATGCCTGGTACTATCTTCCGATCGTCGTGAGACACCACCCATAGACGTCTTTCTACTCGAATTAGCGACTCAACTAAGCTTCAATGAAGGGTACAGAAAGGTTGGCCTGGCGCTTCAGTCTACTCAGGAGCCGCGGGAGTTTGTCAGAGTTGGATCATACTTTGAAGTTGTTGTTAAAATGTGTGGCGGCTTATGTGCGAGTTGTCGAGAGGGTGGTACCCAAGAAGAAAAGATAATGGAGATCATATAGATGTCTTTTTCGGTGAGGGTGCTGAAAATTTATCTTTACCAATAAACGAAACAGATAACGAACGGTTTCCTCTCCTTCTGGTTCCAGAAGCATCATTGGTGTGGCAAGAGGGACAAGTTAAAATGACATCCTGTCAGATCTAAAATATCATCCTGACAATGCCACCAGTTTTACCGAGAGCCTGGATTTGGGTACATGGCCAGATTTGGACTGGGTTAAGCAAAACGTAAATGCAAAAGCTAGTTTTAACCAAGGTTATCAGGTATGCTTAATACCCCTGACCACTATGGACTTGCTTTTGGCACTAGTCTAGCCTGGACGAAACTAACTATCGAGACACTATTGACTGGTCTTGGGCTAGTAGATCATCATCCAGCAAATCAAACACTATTTTATAATGCCTAAGTGAGAGTAATAATCACCTGGTGGATGTTGTTGACTGTAGGTAGTACCAGGGGATTTAGACACTCATATACATAAGACCCCAACAATTCTCTTCTCCTTTAGTTCACTCAATACCGTCAATCTTTACAGCTCAACCCCAGTCCCTCGGTACCATACCTCGTCTATCCATCATCGCAGGATCTGTTGTCCTTCTCGCCCTTTCTGGCGTCCGTGCTGGACCGTGCCGACCTTCACCACCTATCGTCACAACCAGTCTCGGAACGACTGCCACCCCAACGGAAGTCGGTGAATCAACAGAGAGCCTCGTATCCACATCTTCAGTTGAGCCCGAAGTGACCGAAACTGTTTCTGTTTCAGTCTCTACTACTGGAACCACAAACGCCGTTGTAGAGACTACCGCTAGCATTATAGCTGATCCTACAACTACGACCTCCGAGACGACAACAACTGCCATCAGCACGACCACCGCAACACCGGTCCCAGAGACTCCTCGCACCTGTAGGGATCTCCCGGACCAATACATGGCACCCGGCAGTGTCCAATTTGACCTCTCGTGCGACACCAAACTCGGCTTCTATATTACTGAGAGGGGTTTTAGTGTTACAAGTTTCGGGGAATGCATATTGAATTGTGCAGAGGATGAGTTGTGTAGTGGTGTAATGTATACCAAGGCAGACTCGACCTGCATGGGCTTTTTGGAAGCTTTCGGCTCCGTTAGTAGCGCTGACTACAATGTTGCATTCAGGCGGTAGTAGTTGTCTAATAGGCTAGAATGCACCTTGTTAGCAGCATCTTGACTCGTGTTATATAACTTCTCTTACTCAATCACTATAAGCTAAATGTACTCTTTATGAGAATATAATTCTAATACACCTGTTGTAAGATTTGGACCAATATCAAATCCCAAGTCTACCGGATTCAAACGTCAAAGTTGACCCTAGTAGCAATTATATTATTTATAAATGTGGCAGTCAAAAGTTCTCTTAGGCAACGACTTGATCCATGTCATGTCTCTTAGAGAGTAACAAAACCACCAACTGCAAAGTATGTGATGTGTCAAGAACCTATACAGACAGTACATTGTTATGCAGGTTAGAGACTTGGATCGTATCTATAAGACCAGTAATACAAATCTTTTAGATTTGAGTCATAGCTAATTCTGTGATGTTATATTTATACCATACCAAGATGCTTATGCCAAGGCGGATGCCGGCTATTTACCAAGCCGTTTAATTTGCTTCTACTGAACGAGCCACTAGGATTGTCTTACTCGAATGCTCGAAGAAATTGCCACCGCCAGAACCAACAGATACCCAATAAGTAAGGTCGCTATCTGGATGCATGTAGGGAAGGAAAATTATGCAACCTTCAGTATAACTTACGATCCTCTTTTTATAAACATCAGCAAGACACATATCATTTACCAGTCTCCAAATTTCTTTTCAGTAAATCATATAATGCAACTGTACGCTATTCTGGCTTTTCTTTTCGGTTTCAGTCTTGCTCAGGATGATTATGACCCATCGACTAACTATCGCCCACGCAATGTAACTGGCCTCGGTGACTTTTACAGCTGGGTTGGATCGTAAGTTTCTGATCATGGATCAAAGTATATGAAGCTGACTGCCGAAAGTTACTACAATGCAACGGCAGTGGTAGAGCTGGAATTTCTTTTTGGTCAGGAATACGGCAAGCCAGTGTGTCCTCCTTTGGAGAACCAGACGTATACCACCAAGTTCGATGTCGTTCTGAGCATCCTTGAAAGAGGCCACTGGAATTCTGGGAGTAACTCTGTTATTTTCTTACTGACTCTTCTCCCACAAATCTCGCCGCCGTTCAATGTTTCCAACCTGACTTTTGAGAATATGTGGGAATGGCGGTACCTTGGCCTATCGCATCCTATATATTCTGTTTCGTTAGTTGATTGTAAACCCATTTGACGTTATGCACTGACCTGTCATTAGTTTCTTCGGTCACAAAGACCACAAATCTAAGTCTAGCGGGTCATGGCGCCCAGAGAGTGGCTCCAGCCCTGATCTATTCAACTTTACTACCAGCCAAGTTTCTGGAGGAGCTTACAATATCAATGGGACACTTTATCCTCATCGCGACACCGGCGGCCCATCGTATTTTGGAATCCTAAGCGGTTTGCCAGTGTGTGACTCTACCAAACAGACCGATGGCGCCCTGGTAACCATGATGCGTGACCCAGACGACGAGGCCTTGGGTGAATTCCAATATCCTCATACTAGCATTCAGTTTGATGACAAAACGGCCAATTTTACTCTGGACGCTTCTTTTCAATCAACATCAAATGTACATGAGAATTCGACGTCTGAAGGTATTACTGTCAGTGGCCTTTTGCGTGTCCGCTTCTCTGGTGTACTAGATGCATATTACTCTGATACCTTGAGCCTGAAGGGAAGCACACCTACATGGTTGCGTACAGTGGGGTTTTCGAACGACTCTTCCAACATTGGATACAGAGAGAGTTCCGCTGGAAAGCTGTATCTTGGGATTGCACTTACCTCTATACTGAGTATCTTGGTGGTAATTACCACAGCACTATAATTAAGTCGATGCTAAGTTGGAATTTTCTGTTATAAGTTTTAAATATGCAAAGAAAGGTTGACTTCTATCTTCATATCGTCTACAGCTTCACTACACTTTTGAGAAGTGCCTTCTTTACAAGTAGGGGACACAAATGTGTCTGGCTGACGACTCGAAACCAAAACATCTAGCAAAATGGCATATTATGGACCTCATTTTCGAGACGTTGCAGCAAATGATTGATCTATTAATCAATGTTCAAGACATTGAGAAGTACGGTTGCGACTATGCAGCAGAAACGCCGGCTCTTTTGTCTCAGCCGGGTCACAAACCTGCTGTTATCACCACCGTATTCAATGATTTGAAAGAGAAATCATCAACACACAAATATGAGCTTGTGGCGCGACTTAAAAAAGCCCAAATGGGTTATAAGAGATCAGGGAGAGTCTTGGTTACTCATATCAGATGTTTGAAGTCTTATCGATAGCTTGATGGTTGAATTAATTGGTCAGAGATCAACATTAAAGGCCTGTAGGATGCGAATGGTGGATATAATCATGTGTATATACACGTGATACCCTTCATGTTCAACAAGAAGACTGCAACGACATTGAAAGTAAGTACGAAAAGTGACAGTACTTCGCATTCTTTTTTTTGATACGGGACTGTCGCAACAAAGATCCAAAGCATTGCCTTCGACTAATTCAACTACCCTATGAGAGAATGTAAGTTCGGCTCGGTTCGGCTTAGCAACTCCGGATGAAGATCCGAATAACAAGCTAAGAAGGCAACCGAGACGGACTTATATCTTGACTATAGGTTCTTCGTCGGTTTCTTAAGCATATTACCCATTAATAAACCCGAATTCACACGAAGCCTGACATGATCACCAAATGTCCATTTTCTAACCCCAACAGTCTCTTCCAGGACTTGGCCACAGTACGCCAAACAGATGGAATAGAGTACAACGAGAAACTTAAAGGCTATTTGGTAACCCGATTCGATGATATCGTTGATGTTCTCAATCGACCTGATGAATTCAGCTCTCGACCTACAGTGCCCGACTTCTCCCCGCCAGTAAAACCATTGTTCAAGGACAAGGTTCCGGAGAAGGGCACTTTGCTAGCGTGGGACAATCCGGACCATGACAGACTGAGGAAGAGTGTCGCTTCATTTTTCGTGCCGCGTCGCTTAAAACGTTTCGAACCTATGCTTCACGTCGCCGCCAACGAACTCATCGATAACTTTATCGACAAGGGCACTGTTGACATGAAGAGTGCGTTCGCGTTGCCCCTTCCTTTACGCAGTATCGTCACGATCGCTGGTCTAGATCCGGAGCGATGGCAATGGATCGGTCAATGTCTTACTCTATTTGGAGGTATCGCTAGACGAGATGACGAGGAAGAGGTCAGTATACAGCAAAGGATTCAGGACGTACTGGATCTACACGAGTACATACGCCAAGTCATTGAGGAGCGACGACTAGACCGTCGCGATGATCTCATCAGTCATATCTGGAATGAGCGTGATGCCGGAACTGTCATCATGACAGACTTTGAGCATCTGAGCATGATTCCAGGTCTACTTCTCGCAGGCCACGAAACTACCACCAATGTGCTGACCATGGGTCTCGCACATATTCTACATAATGGATTATGGGAACAAATCTCTCAGAGTGACGAGACACGCAAAGCCGCTATTGAGGAACTTCTTCGATTTGAATCAGCAATTACAGGCATGCCACGGCAAGTGACCTCCAACGGCGTGCAACTATGCGGGATGAAGCTCAACGCTGGAGATCGTCTTTTTGTCGCCTATAATTCTGGTAGTCGAGATGAATCCAAGTTTGAGAACCCGAACAAACTCGATATATCACGCCAGTCCAAGACGCAGCACCTTGGCTTTGGTCGTGGTGTTCACGCTTGTTTAGGCGCACCTTTCGCCCGCCTTCTTTTACGCACAGAACTAGCTGTCTTGTATACGAGACTACCGAACCTACGACTTGTAACGCCGTATGAAGAGCTTGCATATGGAGAGGTCCATGAAGCGCGGAGTATCGGAGCGACATTTTATGCATGGGACATACCATCACCAGGAACGGCACGGAAGGTTCATGTCCAATCCAATGGGAATGCTACGAGTCGATCGGCCGCAGTACAAAACATTCCCATGGTGGTCCAGTCACTTGAACGTGTCGCCCAGAACATCATGCAAATCTCACTACAGCCAAAGGATACAGCGAAACAAATGGAGTGGACTCCAGGTGCTCACATCGACATCAATGTCGGCACTTTCGGGTATCGCCAATACTCAGTCTGTTCCGATCCCACAGATACGCAGCAATTGAAGATTGCCGTGCTTCGGGAGGATCAAGGCACTGGTGGATCGCGATACCTACACGAGAACCTCAAAGTCGGTGACAAGATTTCTATCCGCGGTCCAAGAAACAACTTCAAGTTCATGCCAGGAACACGGCGTACATTTCTGATAGCGGGCGGCATCGGAATAACACCGATGATTCCCATGGCTGAAGAAGCAGCCGCCTCCGGTATTGACTACAAGATCATTTACCTAGGTCGGTCAAGAGCTGGCATGGCTTATATCGACAAGATCACACAGCGACATGGAGAGCGGGCTACAGTCTGGGTAACGGATGATCACGGCGGGGCACGACTGGAGCTTGCCAAACTTCTCCAAGCTGAAGATCCCAATGGCCTTCGCGTCTACTGCTGTGGTCCAGAAAGCTTACTCACACATGTCGAGGAGAGTATGAGTCATGTACTGCTAGGAACAGTCCATGTCGAACGATTTGCCAATCCTGTCAGTCCACTTAGCAGCTCGAACACCGCATTTGATCTGTTGATGGCCAAGAGCGGGCGTGTCTTGCACGTTCCCGAGGACAAGACAGTTCTGGAAGTCATCAACGAAGCCGGTGGTAACGTGCTGTCTACTTGTAACAAAGGCTTGTGTGGCACCTGTGAGGTGGGAGTGTTGGAAGGGACACCAGAGCATCGAGATGTGGTGTTGACGGCAGCAGAGAGAGCGGAGAATTCTTCCATGATGACTTGCGTTTCACGCTGTCGTGGTAAAAGCTTGGTTTTAGACTTGTGGTAGATTTAGATGTTTTCTATCTGTGATAATACTTTGTTTATATATATGATGCGAAAGGTTCTCGTTGCTTGTCAAAGTTGATTCAAAACGCCTCTCGCTCTGGATCCTGAAGTCTAGCAAGCTCCAGTAATAACCTATATAAATAAATCGTCATATCAACCTCCCTTATCGCTTTAGCCATCCACTCCCTCCCCTGATTTGCAATATCTCCAGCCAACTTCTGTCCTCTCTCAGTAGAGGTTAGATAGGTTACCAGCTCCGGTAGCTCTTTTAGGCTCTGGCTAACAGGGATATAATGCACCCAGGGCATCACCCTCTCATCATGCCACTCTCGCAGCAGAGTCTGTTTCAGTGGGAGAGAGTTTGACGACAATAGCTTATAGTATCGCCCGCTTATGCCGTTCCCATCTAGATCAAACGCAAGTTTCGAGCCGAACACTTTATCCTTGTCTGCCCAGGATTTGACGTCAAAGTATGTGCTTTGATCCCTGCAAAACTTGCTGTCGCATTGGAAGATCCTCGTAAATCCAACGTCGAAGAGTCGTCCGTTCAGGAATCTTGATTCAACAGTGGTAATCGAATCTTCCTCTTTTCGTATATAAGAATTTTTCTGACATTCCAGATTCTGGGCCATTCCAACAAATCTTTGCCGTTGGAAATCTCTCCACCGACCGTTGCGTGCGTGACCTCCTGTTGTTGAACCTCTCCAGTAAAGATTGTCCTTCTTCTCTGACCAGGGCATGTCGCGACTACCGTCGTATTGGAATTCTTTTTCGATATAAGCTGGGCTTGGGATCAGGATATCGCCCATAGTCGAATACGCGCCGGTTGATAAAACCGGTACTAAGCCCTTAATTAGAGGGAACGTTTGGGGGCTTACAAAGGCCCCTTGCAGATTCTTATACTCAGGATGTTGACATAGGTCTGAATCGGCTAGGTGATCTTGAACGAAGGGCAGGCTATGTATCCTTTCATTGGTCTTTTCTTTCGTGGCTGGACAGGACTTCGTCAAAATGTCCCACGTGGGCTGTTGCGACATATCCGTCAGCTTAAGGTGTTTCTGTCGATCGCCCTTTGCTGACGGAATCATCATTCTTGGCTCATCAAAATGATTCATGAGAAGCTTGACGTTTGGAAGAACACCGGGAAGGTTGTAAAGAAGCCTGTTAAACAAGAAGCTATAATGTCTGTCATAAATCCGATGGGGATGTTTGCATTTCATCTCAGATGTCCTGCCCACGAACTCGCAGAACCAGACTTCGCTCCTTGGAGTTTTATACAACTCATTCATAGCTTCGGCGACTTCTTTACCACTGATCTTCATGAAGGGGGCTATAGAGTCAGAAATCATGTCGAATTCGTCGATGATGGGGGAATTGTGGCGTCGGGCGAACTGGAACCAGCCTTCAAAGCCTGGCGGAGGATCGATGTGGTATCGGCGCTTGTACTCTGCCACAGCAGCTTCATATGTCGCGGACTGATTTTTCATCATGGCTTCGTATCTTTCCGTCGCTCGCTCAGCAAGGACCTCGACAGGATGAGGTTGAGTATCGCTAAAAGTCTTGATTACCGCGCTCTGGGCTTCGTGAATCATGTACTCGTTAAATATAAAGGGAAGAATAGATGCCGATAGGAATAACCATATTAACAGTTTGCACTTGGCTTGCTTTGGCAGGAATTGTGTGACCTGAACGAGGGAAACAGCCGAGACGAAAACGTGAGAGATGGCTTGTAGTTGAGATGTTTGAGAGGCGGGATCTCTCGTGCACGCTATCGCGAATGTTCCGATGATTGGAGCTATGGACCACGATGTTTGGTTCGCCTACTCTTGTTAGTCTGATTCAACCATGGTATCTGATAAAAAGGTGCATACAGTCTGTATAGTGAAGAACCACGCCATAGCCTTAAACGAACCCGATAGTAGTACAGTGATAATATCACTAGTAGGTGGTCCAAGGATGAGTATCTGTGCAGCGATATAAACTACAAGTATACATGCTGTTTGAAAGGATAGTCCCTCGATACATGTCTCGATGTCTACAGATGGCAATCCAAATTTGTATCCAGGAGCGAGGAGGCTATAGACGACGAGGAGAGATACCACCAAGATGATGGACACGAGAGATCTGAAGAGATCTCCATTTGATAGCGATATTACTGCAGAGATGGCTGTCAATGCAGCACCCCATGTTGTGTTGATAAGAGGAGGTTGTATTTGAGGATCAGAGTATTTTGTGTGAGATGAGTAGTATGCGTGTACTGCGATTAACAGAGGCGTTAGAGCAGGCTGCGTCCAGGTTAGTAAAGGTAATGCAGCTGCTGAATAGTCTCACATAAAATCCAACAATATTACTCTCCGCCCTATAAAACGCAGCTGCGGCAATACCAGCAGCGACCAGCCACTGAGATATTTTTGTATGATCTGTTATGTTGTCTTGTTTCTTCGGTTCGTATGAATGTCCTACAGGAAGTGTCGGATGCGAACCAGATAGTGGAAAATGCTTAAAAATAATGGGAAGAACAGCCCAGCAGACTATTTCAGAGCACAGCTCTAGTCTTCGTGCTGGATAATATTGTGTAAGGGTCGTAAATAGTATCGCTCCTGCTGCTGAACCCACCACTGGGTCAACATATTTAAGGAGTGACATCATGCGTGAGACACGTATCTATCAGGAACTTGCACCGCTGGTCATGGGAAAGATAAGGAGAGACGTTGAACGGAGGACAGTAAAGTAGAGTCTTGATGACAGTCACAAAGACACAAAGGGGGGAAATAACGAGGGATAGCATTTCTTTTGTCATCGATATTTCACACCGGAGGCCAAGGAATCTTGGCATGCTCAAACATTATCATAAAGCTTGGCGAGTCAACAGGGGCATTTTGTGAAGGATCCAAAGCTAGGGTTGATGTCAGACCTTAACTGGCAGGTTGTGTGCGAAACCGGCTTCCCATGGGGCTATGCTCCGTGACACAATGCAGATAATTACAGAGTAATTCTCTTTGGAATTTACGTTCGACGAGCGTACGCTCCCTCCTATCGGGTCGTGTCGAAGGATGAGGTGGATTCCCTATGCTAAGGAGTTAGTCTGAGGGTGATCCTTGTCGATACATTTTCGGCTCCTGGACTCAACACAAGCAAGTAACAGATACTTTTCCTCAAGCATATTTGTTTGTAGAAACACTACGGAATTGACAATAATATTCTTCGTTAGAACATCTCATCCCATCCCCAGATTCAAAGTGTCATCATCCCCAAGATCCACATGCTTAATAAAATGATGTTCCACCAGGATCGCCAGGCTAACGCCAAGGGTCACTCAATATGGTTTAGCTCGAGGCAGTGCCATTCACGTTCTCGTGAACTGATGGTTTGATTCGTGACTGAACGAACGCGACCTCTTGGCATGCCCGGAATCTCGCTTGTCAAATCAGGGGGGGAAATAGCGTTTAGAGACAAGATTGAACGTCTCTTTGTGGCGAACCTTAATTTATCTTCATTGGACAATAACGCAAGGCTCAGTCGGAGAGTAAGTAGATCCCGAGTGGCTTTGGCTAAATTTTCACAATGTAACATCTTGACTCAACTCAGCTGGATGCAACTGTAAAGCCTCAGCCTTGTTCATGTACAGCATTTTTTGTGTAACGAGTCTCTTCGTGATTATATAAACATTAACATTACCCTAAAAACTGATGAAAAATAGAGATTGCGCTTGTGCAGAACAGTAACGTTTGTTTTGTCTCAGAACTAGCATAGCCACGTCTCACTAAAAATACTTGACTGGTTGGCATTTTGCCAGGTTTCCTTATCACTCACATGCTCAGACATTCAATCTCGCTTACAAACTTAATCCGAACAACGTCATGGCTGGTGTTCCAAGCGCAAGAGGATGCGACGCGTGCCGTAGACAGAAGAAAAAGGTAAATAATCACTTCCACTTCTTTACTACCCTGTACTCAGCTCACAAGTGATATTTTCAGTGCGATCAAGCTAAACCAACATGTTCTCGATGTGCGCGTCTCAAGGTACCCTGTAGTGGAAGCGGCGTGAAGCGATTCGTGTTCAAGTCAGAGAATTTACAAGCAGCTAAGAAGAGTTCGAAGGCTGTGATCGTCACTAAAACCAACCCAACGCCGGCTCCAGTATTGAGTAATGAAAGGACCTTGATATCTGGGAATTTGGTTCACATTCTCAACCTTGATGATCCAGCGTTTGACATCTCGACTTTTGGTTCCTTTGTTGTGGACCTTCCGCGACATGTCGGCTCTAGCAAGTCACTCGATGCAGCTATCAGTGCTTTCATCGCGGGATTCGGAACGCTGCAGAATAGAACTTTGTCAAAGGTCAATGCGCTGGATCGATATGTCTTTGCTTTGAAGACGCTTAGAGAAACTATGAATGACCCCATACAAGCGAACACGAAGGACAACATGTGTGCTATATACTTGGTTGCCATTTGTCAAGTGAGTTCTCATTATACTTAATGTGAATTCTTACTGACATGCCGAAGGAATGGCTAGGTCACTGTTCAGGGTATACAAAACACTATGAAGCGCTTGGGCATTTAATTCAAAATACTGTTCAGCAGTCTTCTGTCGACCCCGCTGATCGTCCATTCATGACAACCATTTTCGCTGCGGTGGTAGGTATCTCTTATAGCCTACATGTTCATCGCGCTCACAATACAAGGTTCTCGAGAGCTTCAACAATCCAAACATACAACCAGGTCCATGGTTCTGGCAAGCATTCGCCATGTTTAGCGATGGTGCTCGACCTCTCAAGTCTGGCGACGGCATGTTTTTCGCGTCTTTGGATATGGGAACCATGGCAGAAATGTCTTTCTTCCTCCGCGATACTGAAAAGTATCTTTATCAGATACGCTGCCACTACGCCGTCCTACGATCAGAACATCCGCGACTTATGCAAACAGCGAACAGGGCAGTGGCTAGGGCTAGAGAATTAAGCTCTACATCACAACAAAGACGACTCGGAATCCGTTTCCATAGCGCAAATGCAGCGATGCTCACGATGGGTATAGTCCTCAACCGTATTATACGTGTTTATGACGACGATCCTGCTCTTATTGAAGAGGCTAAGCGCTATGTCGACGAGATTATTCAGTTGGGTGAAGAGGCTATGTCCAATCGACCGATAGCTGCGGCCTCTATCTCGACCCCTCTTACGATGGCACTGGCATCGATGGAAGATTACAGATATGCAGAGGTGGAGTTGTTGCTGCTGGAGTACCAGACTGACTTTATCGGGTTGCATTACTTTGAAGACGTTGAGAGAATTCGTGGTCAATTTGAGAATATTGAGAAGAAGCAACGAATGCGAAGAGTACTTTTACGACCAAGCGAAGAGAATGTGGAGGAAAGCTCGTCAAAGGAAGCGAAAATAGACACTGGACCCGGCTGTACCATACTTTAGAATAACATAGACAAAACTTGATACCTCATTAAGAGTTCGCTCCAATATCTTTCAGAAATGAGACAATAGCCTCGCTCATCTGCTTCAGCCCTGGATCTTCAAGTGGATAATGTCCCGCACCCTCCAACATGACCGTTTTGACAGGAACCTTGCTGACACCCTTCAAAAACGCCTCTGACACCCACAGTGGCGTCCACTTGTCCTCAGCAGGTTGCGTCAAAAGAATCGGACAGACATCAAACTCGGCTGGTTCCTTCGCCGGTTTGTAAGAAGTGAAAGAAGCCAGAAACTTCATTGTCACCCATGAATTCGCAGACGTGTTGTCCCTGTAGCACGCTTGCAGGGCTTGTGGACTGTTGACTAGCGCTGACATCCTGCCTGTCAGCCACATGGGCATCGATAGTGAGCCCAGACCGATACTGGTCATGAAACCACTGCTTGGAGCACCGATGCGACTCATCAGGAGGTTTCGACAGGCGGCGTCTACGACAGATTGGATGCGCATGTCCATGAAACACATGCCGATGATACCCTTGACTTTGCCATTCAAACCTGCCGAGTGAAAGGTCAGTCCTCCACCCGCACTGAGTCCATACAGCACAATGGGTCTTGGGTCAGCCTCATACACGTGATCAACGAATTCACTTGATATCTTGACCCAGTCATCAAAGTCCCATATGTAGTTCTTAGCAGGAACAGTACAGCCGTAACCGGGCATGTCGATAGCGACGAGTTCAAAGCCTGCTTCATGAAGAGGCACGCCGAGGAGCATGGACATCATGCGACCGTTTGTGCCCATGCCGTGATGTATGATCAAACGGACTTCGGCAGATGGGTTGCGCCATCGATCAAGGTGAAGGGCATGGCCACGGTGATGCCAGACTTCTTCAGTTGGGGAGTGATCAGCTGTGAAATGAAGACGTTTGGGTAGGAAAGATTGTATGTCTTTCCATTCTTTTTGGTCAGCGTAGGTTGGGTAGGTGGCCATGGTGAGTAATGTGACAGATGTCAGAGGCTTTAGCTAGTCAGGGGATATGTGCTGGGTTATATAGTTTTGATGTATGATATATAATTGTGTCATCGTGCATTATGTAGTATCCGCAGTCTAGCCATTTAGAATCTCCATGCGGCGACTTCTGGCCAACGTAAGCTGTGGCTGTAGCATTCGCAGTCGGATATTCGTCCCTTTAGGAACTCGGTCTATGCTGTCACCCTCAGGTCAGACCTCGTCGAATCATGATACGCGTCAGCAAGACATTCGCCAATGATAAGTATTACAGTGCATCCACGTAGTTCCAAGGTTAACACTTGGCCCCATTGAGTTGACCCAAAGTATGGAAAATTGCTGACCTTGAACAATACAATGCGACGCGATGGAGAGGATGGGGTGATTATTCATCCATTGTCATGGATATGGGATTCAAATCCTTGAAAATATATTATCTGTTTATCGACTGTAATATTTAGTCTTGCCTGATCGGTCGTTTTAAACTAACTATGTTGCAGTCGATGAGAAGGATGATGATTTCAAGGCTCAAATATGTCGGTTATCCGTTAGCTTTGTACGATACTTGACTTGTTTATTAGCTAATCAGGCACGACGAGGTTCTTCATTGACGTCGTCGTCTTCCTCCTCATCATCAACATCATCGTCGTCTTCATTGTTCTCCACCTCGTCATCATCCCCGTCCGTGTCCAACTCGTCGTCATCGTCAGCTGCATCGTCAGAGTCCAATCCTTCATCGTCTTCCGTCCTCACGCTTTCTTGCTCCTCAATTTTCTCCAGCTCATGTGTCGGATCGTGCATCCGTTTCCGGTGTGGGAAGCATTTAAAACAGATTGATTCCTGACAGTCAACGCACAGGTACAGAGGTCCTACTATAGGCTTTGCTCATGTGCTCCGTTAGTGATTATGGATGGACGAAGAGGTACAAAGGTGCTCACCACAATGCAACTTGTACAAATCCTACCAAGGTGGTACTTCCCTGGCGATGCTCTGTGGAAAGCTTTGTCCCAGATTTGCTTGGACCCATCCTCGAGAACTCGTTCCATCTTATCCTCGGGTGGCTCTAGAATCCCTTGCAAATGTTCTTGGATACCTGCGAAATGCGCCAGCTTGAGTGGTGACCACTGGCCGTCGTTACTGACTACCCAGATGTCTGCCCCATAGTCTTGAACGAGGTGTTGTGCTGTTTCCCAAGAGTCTCTCCATCTGCATGCCCACATAAGCGGAGTCCACCCATCACAATCTTTAACATTGATATCAAAGTCTTGCGGCAATCGCTTAAGGAGCATCTCTGGAGTCTGCCAAGCGTTAGTTGATGCAAAATGCAATGGAGTTCGATCGTAGAGATCTCTAGTTTGCAAGGGAATCCCGGATTTGACCACAAGTTTCAACATTTCGCCAGCCCTTGCACGGTACATAGCAGCGTGATGGCAGGGCTGGAGACCTTGATCATCTGAGACCTCCAGATCAACTCCTTGCCGGATGAAATAGTTCAGCAACTGAAGATTGGACTTTGAGGTAGCAGCAATGACAGGGTATGTTTTACTTGGGCCTCCAAAATTGACATCCACCTGAACCTCTTCAATTAGGTAGCGAGCAATCAACTCGTTAACGATTCGGAATGGAATACGCCGGACTGCCGTATATAGAATGGGTTCTCCTCCGGGTACCGGTCCGGGCATGTTTGGGTCCGCTCTGCGTCGAACAAGACGCTTCAGTAGGAGGTAAATCTCGGTGAATGTGAATGATGACAGGAACGCGTAGCGCTGCCAGTCGCAGACGATGTGTAATAGACTGCCAAACTTTGGGTTACAAATGTCTGCTCGTGCACCTCTAGAAAGCAGTAGTTCAACTACTGATAAGTTTCTCTCTTTGAGAGCAACCGCCAGCGGAGTCCAACCGTCTGCGTTTGTGTTGTCTATCGGTGCTCCGAGACCTATGAGCATCGAGACAAGTGCAACTGGAGTGGTTTCCTTGATAAAATGAAGCACGCTGTTCTGGTTTTCATCCAAGATATTGGCTTTTGTCCCACGTTCGACACATTGTTCTATCAACTTGACACATGCTTCGGTTCGTTCTGCTGACATGTCGTTGGGCGCATTTGCGATGAAGAACCTTGCATCCTTCATCTCATCATCAAAACGAGCGCCAGACTCCAGAAGAAAGCTGGCGCAGTCATAATGGCCAGACGTAACAGCGATGTGCATAGCAGTAGTTCCGTAATTGTCATGATCTGGATCATAAGTGAACTTCGCATCAAGGTCTGGCATTGACTCCTGGTTTGCAACGAGGACTTCGAGAGTTTCCTTGACACCCCACCTAGCTGCCATCATAGTCACTGTGCCGCTGTCGCACATCGCGTTGATATCAGCTCCATGCTGTAACAGAACCTTGACGGAATTAGGTGCATCATATGCGGCATGAAGGGCCTGCCAGCCATCATTTCTTCTCCAATCGATCTTGGCGCCGTATTTTAAGAACAACTCAAGTCTGGCGGTGTTTAAGTGTCTTAATGCGGCGTTGAAAAGGGCTGGACAAGCTCCTTCGGGGGCATAATTCACATCCGCACCTTTGTCAAGCAGGAATTCTATCGTTTTGAGCGCGCATTCTGAGGCAGCAAATGACAGTGGGGTTCTGCCTACGCCTTCTTCCCATGGGTCTATCGAGTTGATGTTGGCACCGTGGTCGATCAGCAGGCCAACAATTTCAGTGTTGTCTCTCATCAGACACCCGATTAAGAGCATTTCCTTGTCAGAATAGGTCTCGTTGGGGTTTGCACCATTCTCCAAAAGAAGGCGGCAAATATCGACTGTATCTTGCCTAGTGCAGCATTGATATAAGGGACTTCCATCTCTTGATTCAGAACAGGGGTTTGCACCGTGCTTAAGAAGGATTCGAATACATTCCCTCCGGCCTATTTGTGCAGCACGTATGATTGGCTCGACTGTGTCGTTGTCAGCACTGTGAACTTGGAACTGAGCTCCAGCCGAGATGAGTCGGTCAAGAATCATATGATGGCCCAAACAGGCTGCCCTCCCTGTGATCAGATCCCCATTCTTTGTTCTTTCATCTACCTTGGCGCCTTTGTCAAGAAGAATTTGCACGATCTCTGGATCACCCATCTCTATCGCAAGTTCCAAAGGTGTCATGCCGCGGTGATCTACAACTCGTAGATCAATATCAGAGTTTGAAAGAGCCTCCACTATTTCTCTATGTCCCCAGAAGATGGCTGAGTGAAGAGCTGTCTGACCTGTCTCGTCATCCATTTCATTCAGGTTGAAATCAGTTTGGATGATGGCTGTGACTAGAAATTTGGAACCGTTGATGGCAGCACAAGACAGAAGTGACTGAGTCCAATGGAAGTTGTCCAAAAAGAAAAGTTCTTTCCAGATCTCAATCACTATATCTTTGTTTTGAGCTGCTGCTGCCCAAGCCATAGCATCCTTTAAAGTGACCTCATCGGCTTTCACCAGGGCCATAAGGCGGCTGAAGATGCTTAGGTGACCATTCCTCGCTGCTTCGATAATTGCAAGCAGTATGTCTTGCTGGGACTGGCCTGACTTCTTGTCTTGAGCAACCTGTAGGGAAACAAGGTCCTCCAAGCCAAAGCAGGCCATCAGTGGCAAAGGAGAGAGATAGCTCCGTTGAATACGCGTGAATGGATTTGAAAGCAAATATGCAGCCTCGGCCCATATGTTTCGGAGGCCTTTGTTGTGAAAAAAACTCAAGGCTAGCTCAATTGGTCGATGGATATCTGCAAGTCGATAATGATGAACCCAGTACTGAACAGAGTACTCAAGCAGACCTTGTTCTGAGTTACAGAGTGGATACTTGAGTTCATCACCCCCGTAGTTATCGACAGAAAATCTTGCAAATTCTTGGTGTGTACAATGTTGCATTATGTATTGCAAACAAGCCTTGGCAATTGACCCGTGTGCATCTGATGACTCTTCAATGTCACTGTCGTTGATATTGGAAGCGATACCCTGATTGAATGAGTCGTGGGAGAACTTGACTTCGCCACCCTCAATCACAATGATGCCTGAGAAACATCGCTGAAGTTCGTCCTCGAGGTTCTTATAATCGTAGTCCAGTATCGCTGCGCTGCTGTCCTCTGGATCATGGGATGACGCTAGAGCCTCTCCCAAGGCCTTGAAAGTGAAAGGTTCTTTGGCATGTCTCACCCATTGGTATACTTTCAATGACCACACTCGTCTCTCGTTGCTCAGCCCCCCCAAAATCTCTTTCGATATAGTGTCAGCTGTAACTGGTTTCAGTCTTTCTAGAGCAGCTGCGATGTTCGCCAGCGGAGTTCCTCGACCAAAGTTGTCCAGCCATTGTAGAATTACATATCCGTAGCAAGGTACCTTCCTACAATCTCCTAATAGCCCCAAAATGGCCGCTTTGAGATTTTGTAAAACTGGGCGCTTCTGGATGGTATGTTCAAGCGCTGCGTTGAGGCCATGAGCACCTACTCTTTCCTCGTCGATCTCGTATCCTAGGAATGGCTCTGAGCATTTGGCTAGTGATATGGTCTTTGACTCATTGATCAATGACTTGGATATTTCGTCCGAGCCGCCTGTTGTGATAACAACGCAGTAATCGATATCGCCACGTGATTGATCCTCCTTGAGAGCGCCTAGAAACCATCGTCGGTCATCTTCTATACATTCATCAAATGAGCCCAGGAAGATGAAAAGTCTTGAGGCTTTTGTCCATGAGCGAAAGGTTGAAAAGAGTTGGAAAAGATGTGTGAGTGACCAAAAGCCGTAGTTTTCCAACTGCGCCAGCATTTTCTGGACATGGTAAAGGTTTGCATCACAGGAATAGTGCCAGGCCGCATGGCTGATGAACGTGAGCAGCATGGACCTGATGTTATTGTATCGGTGATCAGATCTGACAAATTCGAAATAAAACGATGTGCTCTTTGGATCTTCATCCCAGTATGAAGCAGTTTCATACTCATGTAAAGTGTAAAGATACTGGGATAGCAATGCCACTCTCTTTGGATCTTGCTCGCTAGCCTCAATATGAAGTAATTGAGGTCCTCTTTTCTTATTCATGTCTTTGTACATGTCTTGACTTGTAATCCAGTGCAAAGTTGGAATCCGCCATTCCTTTTCGGGTTCTAGATGTACGGTCGGGATTCTTATAGGTGGTATCACGCTCAGCAGAGCCGTCTGGGAGCGTATAAAGTACGGGTCGACCTTGAAAGCTAGTTTATAGTCAGCTATACCTCCTTCATGCAACATGTGGTAACAGGTGATGGCTTACGCAATAGATTGCCACGGAGGTATCTAGACAAGCATACCACCCAACTTTCATTATCATCTGACTTCTCGTCACCCCTTACTAAGCTAGCGTGGTCAATGTTCTTTACTCGGAAGCGACCTGCTGTCTCCATGGAGACGAAGGTAGTCAACGTATATCGACTGAAAGGCGAAGCAGGCACGGTAGGAAGTTTTTTCGAAGTTGGAGTGGAATGTTGTACAGACATTGGTTTTTGTACTTGATCAATCTGTGTCACATCCGTGCCAATCGAGTTGTTTTTGTCGTCATCTGCATCGTTTGTCAGATTTGACGCCGCTACCAAATTCCCGTTGAGTTCCTCTTGAATTCCCGCTTCCGGGATGTCCATCAAGTGGAAAACGTTGATAGATGTTAGACGGTGGACCAGTATGGACTTGAGGTAGTGCATATTGATGTCTTCAATCTGGCGAGCAATATTCTTGACCTTGCCAAGCCTATCATGTGTGATGTCGGGCCCGGGTAACGTCAAAAGATTCAGCACTTCGTCTTCGAGGATTTCCATGGACTCCGATTTGTGCGGGCAACCAAGGAATATCTAAAAGTGAACATCGTTCGTATTGATTTAGTAGAAGAATAGCAGATGTTGCGACTTACAATAGTGGTAGAGAGAGTTGCAATTGCATGATGAATATCTTTCGTTGCCTCCCATGTTGGAACGTCCCCATAGTCAACCAATGTTAGAGGCTGAGCTGCCTCCATAAGAACCTAATACATGGTTATGATATCGAGCTTGAGTGGATGTTTCACAGTAGCTTACCTGCTTAGCAATGGTACCGCCGATGTCATGACCAATCCAGATAATCGGCCGATTAACCTCTGTCTACAGACAAAATTGGTTAATAAACTATAGAAGAAACTATTAGATAATATAATGAACTTACATCCGGAAGATTCCGTCTGTGCTGACAATACAATCGAAGAAGATTGCGAGCTTCCACCTTGATCCCGTCTGGTCCGAAGATACCTGCTTGGTTATCAATTGCGTAGAAATAGTCCAGTTGTCGAACGGAAAGTTGATCGAAAAGCTCATCTCTTAGCCATAGCTTTCCAGTTTCCGATGTCCACACTGTTTGGCGATCATCCCGGATCCCATGAACCGTGATCACACTGTGGCTGAGTTAGTACGAAGTAATTGCCTGGGTAACTATACTTACTCGAAGTCATCGTAACTTGAAAATCCCCATGATCGACTTAAACCAAAAGGACGTTTTGGACTAATCGTGTTGGACTGCGCGTTAGCGAGCAGATCATTGAAATCTGCTATATCAGATATCTCTGACGAAGCATCGGAGGTATTTTCTTCGTTCTTGTCATGGCTAGATGACTGTTCGTTGATGTCCTTCTCCATTGCAGGGTTCATGGAGACATGAGATGAAGTGTCTGTTTTGCTTCTGTCTGACTCTGACATGGTACTATCAAACAAAGTAAAATTATTTTCTTCCCTTCTGATATCAAACAGAGTGACGAAAACCGAGGTAAAATTACGAGAACGAAGAACACGATATCAGGCTGAGGCATTTGAATGTGATACTTCCGTGTACTTGAAAGTCAGCAATGGTACAAATGTTACTTCGTAACCATTGGTGCCAGAGCAACAGGGCCTAGTCTGACATGCATTAATTTTGAGGCGGAACTTTTTTCTTATCTTAAACGCCGTGTTGCTGCAGCTGAAGAATACCTATCATTGGGTGCTTTACCTGTCGGCTGCGAGATTGCAGTTCCAGCTTACCATTCCCCCTGTTGGCTCAGACAGGGATCTGACCGTTCAGTCTATCTTATAGGTTAACCTTTTACCATTCAGCACAAAATCTCCGCCAGTCGTATTATCTTCTAGAGCGTGGCTACTAGATGGCAAATGATCATATCATTCTAAATAGGCACTAGCTTCATCGCATCATCAAAGCCATCACAAAAGGTCAACCCCATTTGGCATCTCGCAGAATAAAACCGGATCAAATTGCCATACGGAATAGATCTTACTACATTCCAACACACTATCCCAGATAGGTATCTACTGCGCGTCTAGTAACATGGTTGTGGGGGTGACAGCGCCCAATTGGTCCAAGTCCACAGCTCCCAGCTCTTCAACATCGTACTTCATGAGCCTATTGTCAGACGGCTGTGAAGGTTTCAACAAGATAGGGTCATCTTTCGGCAATCCACCAAAAAAGTTTTGCATCGCCGTTCTTCTGTCCGCTTTGCAGCTCAGATTCACATGACAGGAAAATACGGCTTCATCCATCCTCTTTACTCTGACAGCAAGTTGGATTGAAGCAGGGACGCCCTTCTTCTGATTGTCGTTTTCCAGCAAAGTCCATTGAGCGATTCGCGTTGGGCCAACATTGCCATCCACAAGTTTCCTACCACTAATCCTGGCAGCGTGGCTTTTCTCATGACCAACAGTCCTCTCCCATTTGAGAGATGCGTTAACATTGGCCCCAAAGCTAGCACCAACAGTCCCCTCTCCGCCTTTGGTAAGAGAAACGGATTCCTTACTAGGGGAGAAGCTGTAGTTTCCGTCAAAAGAGATAGAGTCGACTTCTGGAATCCTTGCATCAACTTCCGTAGAATCGAAGCTCAGGTCAATCTGTGCTCGAGCGATACGACGTGCATTCTTCTCTGGGTCGAATCTAAATTGGAAAACTAGGATGGTGGCCCAGTAATCGCTGTCTGCAGATATCGCGCCGTGAACGACATCAATTAGATTGCATTGTATGGCAACGCCATGGCCGGTTCTTTGAATGACCTGAGCTCGCTGGAATGGATTTGAAGCGTTATTCCTAACGTGAAATTCAGCTTCTTCGGTTCCATATTCAATCATTGGGAAAATAATCCCGTCAATGTCGCTTCTTGAAGGTTCACTGTGATCGCCCATGACGATGATGTGCTGGAAGTTCGATGAAGCTGAGGGAAGATAATGCTGTTTGGCCTTCTACATCTCTATTCATAAGTTTAAGAGGGTAGCTTCATTTTAATTGCGACATCCAGCGAAGGTGTAGGTCAGCTGACAGAGTTAAGGCCTGAAAGGAAACATAACAGGGGAAAGATGCGCTAAGCCCACGCTAAACAGTAAATATAAGCACCTCGATAGGACCTGGCATCACAAGGCCAAATATGAGGGAATAAAGCGACCCATCAGGGGAATTCGCGGAGTAAATTCCTAATGTGGCTGTGACGTGGAACCCGGTTAGCAATTACAATGCAGGTTATCACAAGATTGGATCATTGCCTGGGATACTGAGAGACATCGGAGTACATTAAAATACATATCACACAAACGAGGATGGCGGTTAATGTAAAACTTGGAGGATGTTACCTTGCCTACTTTGCTAGGTGCCCTAAACGAACACGGAGATTCCGCATTTATGGGTTCTCCTTCAAACTAGAACTAAACAGCCTTTGATGGTACCTTGAATTCATGCCAAACATCCTCTTAGCCACTGCCTAGAAGGTCTTTTACCATGGCTGATATTGATGATAGAGGATTGTACAATGGCGAAAGCGACAAGGACGACAAGGACGAAAAGGAAGATTATGACGACGATGACTATGACGACGACGAAGACCACGATGCAGCCTTGAATGATGCTATCAAAGACATGCAAACCACGTTCAACAAACCAAAGCCAAATCAATACGATATTGATGAATTTATCAGCCGGCATGGTGATATTGTAACACAGTCTTGGGACACCCATGGTTCATTTCTTCATGAGATCATTCTCATAGTTTCAAAGAGAAACAAGTCAACCTGGGGTGATCCAGATCACGTCTCTCCCCTTGTCGAAAAACTTGTCTCCAGATATCCCCACTTGCTTGAGGCGAAGAACGAAGAGAACCAGACGCCCTTATACCAAGCAATTCGGGCCAAGAAATGGACTTACAAATTGGTCGACTCTATTTTGCTTGGAAGCAGCGATGAGCATATAAAAAAAGCTTTGGAATTCTCTTTCGGTGAGGGTCCGTCCTTGAAGACATGCTTGACTACAGCGTTCGAAGTTCTGGGCGAGCCCGGAACACCAGGGAAAGCCAATACCTTGTTCAACTTGATCAGTAAATCAAGTAGTAAGGCACTAGCAATGTGTGATGGTACTGGCAAATCTCCGCTTCACTACGCTGTGAAGTACAGCCAGTGCAGTGATGGACGAGTAGCTTTGATCAAAAAACTACTTGATAAGGATAGTATGATAGTTGAAACACTCAGATTCAACTCAAAACACGAACCCGTGAAGACGTTCTTGGATCTTCAGTACACTCGAAAGGAAGACGGGAAAGAATACTCGGTGTTTACTGAGCATGAAAGAACGAAAGGGGTGTTTCAAGCAGAGGAGGCACGAAAGGAGCAAGAGTCAAGGCCACAGGAAGCCGTCGATCGCACTATTTCGAAATCTTTGACTAGTGTGCTTCCTATAAGGGATAAGGATTCTCCAAAGTCTGGTATCCGGGAGAAGGGCCCTAAAGGTTCGGAAGATCGGGAACGTGGCGGGAAGAAGCCCGATCGTGACCGAGACTCTCGCAAGCAGCCTGAGCCTGAAATGTTGACAGAAATTGAGCGGAGGCGCCAGCAGCTCAGAGACGAAGAGAGGAGACAGCGTGAGGGACTCGAAAGCAAGGATGAGTATGAGTACCAACAAGACCTTGCGCTACAGCCCAAAGATCCTAGACTAGGCGATGGTGGAGATCCAATGGCCCAGATCCGAACATCTCACCTTAAGGTTTCGCATGCCCCTAATTCACCGATCAAGAGGGTCTCGACAGGATCAAAGGGAACTGATACGGTCAAGAAAGGTAGAAAGAAGTCTAATCAGCCCAGGACAATATCCTCAGAGGTGCTAGAGCAGAACTCGGAAACGGTCCGTGAACTACTCAAGCTTCACTATATGAGGACAAGAGGCATACGAGAGGTGACATATTTCTTATACGGAAAGAACCCGAAAGGTAAGTAGAGAAATTGTTTTTACTGAGTTGCTGTGCTAACCCTCGTTCAGATGTGCATATCAGTTTCGACTGCTGTGGGCTCCTGTCTGAGACTCACGCTGATGTCTTCTCGAAGCAATTCGGCGCTGATTCGAAGAGCGGAATCACGTTCGACAATGTATTGATGTATGCCCGATTCCCGGTCGTCCGTGTCAAGCGAAGTGGAAGACGAGCACCAGTCGCCCGCGCACGAGGGCGACAGGATATGGAGTTTTTTGCCGAGTGGCTGAAGCGGAAGGGTGTCGAGCGAATCCTTAACCTTCAAGTCCAAGAAGACGGTCAGGATCCTCACAGCGATGAGTCAATTCAGATTGTACTACGGCACTTCACCATAGAACATCTTGACTGGCAGAAGCCTGATCTCGATCCCTTGATCATATGTGAACGAGCCGACATTGGTAATGTTGATCAAGATACGTGGAAGCTTGATAGTGCCAATACCTTGATCAAGCCAAGAAAGGACTTGAGACAGTTGACACTGAAATGGAGTGGTAACAATGCTGCACTCAGAGCATGGAGCGAACCCGCAGGCTTGCCACAACTTTTGGAACTAAGGAAGATTGATCTCCATATCCCGGCTGTTTTGGAGGTAAGTGAAGGCTTTCCGATGCGTCTAAGCTCAACAAACTTATCATAATCGTTCAGCTGCCTGATCATCGTGACTGGATAAAGCGAAACTTGGATCTATTCCAGGTCCGCATTAACCAGAGCTACAGGGCGCACCATCCACCCAAGAAGCCAGACGACCAAACGAAAGACCTTGATCAGCCCGATCATCGAGGTATCAGAGTCATTGAAAGCTGGGATGATAGAAAGTTCGAAAACGCGACGGCCCGCAAAGTCGTACCCAAGTCGACTGGTATGCCTGACGCCGCCGACGAGCATGAGTGGATCAATCAGATGGAGAAGTTCTCAATACCGATGAGGGAACTTTGGGAAGAAACCGTGAAAGAATCTATCAATCCTCTACATTCATCGGCCGAGGAAGCAAGACTTCTTTCCAGCGCTGACAGTAAGATCCTGTCTACCCTTCGAAAGGACGTTGTGGTAGCGCTCATCGATGATGGAGTCGACACGCTTGATCTAGCTTTCTCCAACCAATTCGTTGAGGGAAAGACATTCGACTACCAAGGCGATGATGGGGTGGGCCAGTACTATGTGTCAGCGAACGGTCATGGGACGGATATGGCCAGGATGATATTGAAAGTCTGTCCCATGGCGAGGATTTACTCGATCAAATTGAAGACGCAACCGAGTAAAGGTGGGCAACATTTGACTATTGACGAATCATCAATTGCTCCTGTAAGTCATCCTAATACGGTTTTGACCTGGACTAACTTTAGTACAGGCAATCGAAGCTGCATTGGAGAAGAAAGCAGATGTTATTTCCATGTCGTGGACAATTACCATCCCTACAGCAGGGAGCGACAACCAGAAACGAATTGACGACATACTCAAGTTAGCATGTTCGAAGGACGTCCTGATGTTCTGCTCCTCGCCAGACCAAAGAACTCAGGCCAAGCATTATCCTTCTCATTACAACCGTGAGAAGATATTTTTGATCGGAGCTGCTGACGATAGCGGCACGGCTTTCAACCATTCTGGACTAGACAATGACTTTATCTTCCCTGGGGTCAACGTCAACACAGGTAACAATCACGGTCGATCCTATTCAAACGACCCAAGTTCCCCAGTTCAGATGGCCACAGGGTCCAGTATCGCTACAGCTCTAGCAGCTGGCCTGGCAGCCATGGTGACGTACTGTTTCAAAACAAGCGCACTCGCCGCTGTTACGACCAGGATAGCACAAGGCAGACTACCTGCTGCGAGTGGGACTGAGCTTGTTAAGCCGCAAGATGTAGGCAGAATAGCGCATCATGATGGGTTGAAGAAGGTTTTTGACAGAATCGGCACGATGGATGGTGGGAAGTTTATTGCAGTTTGGCGCATATTCAGACCTGCCACTGAGTGCTTAACTGATGGTAAGATGACTTATGAGCAAAAGGTTACTCATATAATGGAGCTTTGCAGAGATTTGATGGACCGCATGGATCGATAGACGAGTACACGTCACACATGTTTATCTGTTATTTCTCATTACGACGTTTACTTATATTCCTTTCTGATTTCTTGATGCATAATGGAACACCTCTATCTCTCCAGGTTAGTAAACTCTTAGAAGGAATAGAGCCTCCTTTCGAGTTCCCTTAGTCCCGTGGCTGCCTCTTGCAACGCATTCACCACGTCTATAAGAAATATCCCCTGCAGCTCCTCGTTCTCCAAATCATTCTCTCCAAGCCCAAAATCACAACCTAAGCACTTCCGAACAATCTTTGAGTATCGAGGGCCCATACGATTTCGTAGTAAAGGACTTTGTGCAAGCTTCTCTGCAACGTGGTAATCAACCTGTTTCTTTAAAGGCAGATTCCTCAGAATTCCACGTCGAAGTAAATGCCAAGGCTTGCTATAACCCAGTTCCAATAGGACGAGGCCAAAGCTAAAGAGAACTTCATTGCGCACGGCTTCTCTGGCAGCTACACTTGGCGCCAGTGAAAGATCTATTGCCTTGCCTTTACCTTTTATATCCGCTCTTGAAAACTCGACTTTGAAGTATGGTGATATCATACTAAGATTGGTAGAGTCGTGCAGCCAGTCCTTGATGCCAAAGAATCGAACATGGCTGCTCTGCCATATCTCGGGCAGCCACGGCGTTGAGTGGTACTGTAATACTGCACCAGCCAAGGAGCTAGCAATGTGTGCCATGGCGCTTCTCGGTAAAGTCCGGGAGACCTCATCCTCCGAAACCCAGGTTATCATCTCCGCTAAACTCATTTGTGAGCTTGTGGGAAATTTATGTGGAGATGGCATGTAGAAACGGTAAAGTCCACTGTGTTTTATAAAGCCGATACAAGCTGGCTTACAAGCTGAGTGGGTTGTCTGGAAGTGCTGGCAGATATCGTCGATAATTTCCAGGTTGGTTAATTGCGTGTTATCTGGGCTGGTAGTATCGTCTTGCTGGCCATCGTTTACATCACCTATACTGTTAGGATTTGAAGACAGTGTGTGGAATCGCACAACTTTTGTTGCTTTTGTTGTTGTATTGTGAGTCTGTGATTGCCTTGGTTGTTTCGTAAGCTTGTTAGGCGTTCGCTGCACAGACTCCAGAACCATAGCCTGCGAATGCTTTTTAAGCGTATCAACAGCATCCCGCCAGGTACTATCGTCCTCTGACTGTGCCACAGACGGTATGGTAGCCGAGGTCTGGGATGTCCCTTTATCATCGATAAACTCAATCTCAAGCCAAAGTGGGGATGTCTCCGATTCTGCTGGGGTCACGACAGCTTCGAATTTGATACCCTTTCCCTGTCCAAGAGGTTTGTGACCTTCCTGGAAAGCAATGCTAGCCATATGTCGTTGGTGCAAAGCACAGGACCATCTGAGTGCCAAGGTTTCATACAGGCTGGACGACGCCACTCTAATTTGCCGGTACATCTCAAGGCTATTCCAATAGCTAGGTTTTGAACAAGCTGGGTTTTTATCCAAAGAGGTATTCCCCAATCTTGAGTCTTTCAGTTCGTCTATTATCTGAGACGTGAGTCGATTAAAGTCGGCAGTAAAATTGCGGAGGTCTTCGATGGCTTCCTGGACAACATCCTTCTTGACACATAGCTTGAATTGCTTTCTAAATCTTTCGGCAGACAAAATCTGAAGATCAGTGTTAATAGTATGAATATGTAGAGTTCAGATGACAAACCTACCTGATTTGACTTGATGGAAGACGAGACACGAAAACTCTCAACTTCAGAGCAGATGGCTTGCAGGCTATCATGAATCTCACCCAACGTGTCCTTCCAGCTAGAAAAGGTATCTCGTAGAGTCTCTGTCCTTGTACGGTCTAATCCATGAATACCTAGATCATCCCAGCTTCGCTCACCAGAGATGAAACTCCTGGCCTTTTCAGCATCATTCGTCACAGCTGTGAGGAGCTTTGTAACATCGCCCCTGAAAATTGTCTTTTGGGCGTTCAGGATCGTATCTAGTCGAGACAGTGCTCTCGAGTGTTGTCGAAAGTTGCTGAACGTCTTCGAAACTGTTTGGTATCGATTATATGCCTCTAGAACGATGGGGATACCTCCAAGCACAACACCAACAATTTCGAACCCGCTCATTATGGCCGGCCAGCGACACACAGATGAGTCCCAGTCTTTCGCTTTATTGTTTTTAAAAAGACCTCATTTCTTAATGAGGGATTATATGCACGATCTTGAAATTCTTTCAGCTTCATGCAGGCAACGTTGGGCCTAACGTATTGGGCATTTATACCCCGCAGATGACAACATGATCAACCCCGGTGGCTGATAAGTAATTGACGCACTTCTCGTCGTCTTTGTCGCTAGCTTCTTCAGCTGCATTGTTATATATATAAACCAAGATGCCCTATTTGAAATTTCCACTTACAGATCTTGTTCTGCTATTCTAGATCCATCACTGACGGATTATGATACTAATGGAGACTCAGTAATAGACTTACAAGCCGACCTAAGGTGCAGACAAAAGAATGCAGGAATATGCCTCACATATTCCGTTGCCTGATTCCGATGCCTCACTCTCCGAACATGAATCCGACGTGGAAATTTCCTCAGGGCCTTTGAACTCTTCGGAAGTATACGTCGACGTGCAAAGCTGGCTCCCAGATCCTTCGAAAGACTCTATTCTCGGCCTTGCAGGTACTCTATTTGAAGCGATACTAGCCCTGTTCACCCCTCTTGCTCGCTATTTAGCAAACGTCAAAGACGAAAAGCATTCCGCCATATTTTCCAGGGGACTCCTTCAAGAGGTTGAGCGACTATTCTTATGGGGCGACGGCTTTTCAGCTTCCAGTGGCCAATTGGATGAGATACTGTCAAAGTCCAGCGAGTTACGACAAAGCGTGTTATCATCACTATACGAATTGGGTGTGACATTGAAGAATACAGCTTTACGGACATGTTATACTTCAGACAGTGACACACCTAAGGGATTAGTTATCCCCATGCGCGAACTGCGAGGCTTGTTAGAACAGACTTCGATTATCCTCTGTCATTCCGACGATTCAGATGATAAGGATGCTTTTTCGGAAAGCGGCTCTTCCACAAATGATCTGACTGAATGCTTAGAGGATATCTCCACCTACATCGATTGCTTGATGGATTTGTCAGTTGCACTCGAAAATCCAGTTTTCGATCTCGAAACAGTCGACGCCACTATCCCAATCTTTCAAAATCTGGAGACCTTCGATGTATCGTCTTCGCAAGCTTTGGCATTCTGCCGCAAGATTCGCGACCGGTTCCCCAAACTAGAGAAGTGGCTTGTGGAAAGACTAGGAGAGCATAATGCACATCGTGCTTCGGCTTTAACAGAGTCACGCGAGCGGCGTCTTGAAATTGAGGCAATAATATCTGAGATGACGAAGTGGTCTATTGATGAGCCGGACGAGTCTGTATTACACAGTGAAGCACTCTTTTCAGACGGTCAGACAAAGCCAACAAAGGCAACCCATTCGACTAATCTGTCAGATCCTGTGTTTGACAAGTCCAATCCCGACTCTTTAAGACGGCCTACGCCGATACGACGATCGACTCATATTCCAGCTAGTAATGCGTCTTTGGCAACCTTTGCGTCATTCTCAACGAAAGCCTCAGCAATTTCCGATGGTCGGCCACGGGTACCACCACTTCCGGAGGAGGCCCTCGAGGGCAAGCCCTTCTCTTGCCTAGCTTGCCATCAAAAATTTGCGATTAAGATGTCTCGCAAGGATTGGAAGTACGGCACCCGGCTCTTTAGCCTGATACTCTTCACTTTTACTAACTCGGCGTGGTGTAGGAGGCATATATTCTCGGATCTTAGCCCATATGCGTGTACTGTGAGATCCTGTACCTTAGAGAACAAATTATACAGTTCAGCACGAAGTTGGGTTGATCACGAAGCCCAGCACAGATCTCAAGATTGGCAGGGTTCTGAATGCCCCTTTTGCGACAAAAAGATCTCCTTGACGTCCCCGCGATCATATTACAAACACGTCGCCGAACATCTTCGGGAGGTATCGCTAGCGGCACTACCACACAGCTCTGATTCAGATGCGGAAACCTCGAGTTCAGATGACAATTCTAGCGATGATGACGATTGGGCAACAGTTTCTAGCTTTTCTGAGAGAAGAGAAATAGAATCTGAAAACCTCACCAGCTCACAGCTTCAAAAGTCTGTGTCACCTAAGACAGGCAAGCGAAAACGACGTTCTGGAGTGACAAACAGCGACCTAATCTGGGAGAAGGAAGAGAGAAGAAAAGAAAATCTGCTAATCAACCCCCCACCTCTGACGGACCAAGAGCGTGCACAGCTGTTTATGAGACTCATCACCAAGGGTCCAGAGAGTCAACGCGGATCCAGCTTGAATAAGATCTTAAAGAGGTTCCATCGCGCACGGATGGAGGCGAATCTTGATACGACAAAGTGGCAAGAGGAGAAGCAGCTTTGGCGGGATTTGCGACTCAAACAAAACGAGCGTGGTGAGGTCATTGTGTTTTCTGCAGGATCACAGAGTGGTCGCGACGAGGAACCTGCTGAGATAACACATAAGAGCGCGGAAACAGACGGAAGCCGTGCCGACAGTGAGGCAGCGGTACAGTCAGAAGAAAAGAACAAGATGGAGTAGTCATCATAGAAACTCACAGACTTGGACTACTAGCTGATCAGTTGAGTGATAATTACGGTAAAGGCTTATTAATTTCTTAGCAATAAGAAGCATATAAAAGGTTAGAAAGGTAGACACTATATACACAGATAAACGAGAGCTTCTCCTATTGTTGATGGTGAGGGGTATCATGTGACTAATCACGTGACCGTAATATCCCCTTTGCGTAGATCACCCCTCTGTCTATAGTCCTAACTTATATATCAACTCATTTTCTCGTTTCTCTCACATGTTGGTGACTATAGTTCATATATGCACTTTAACCACAGTTATTTTAATGTTAAGAGTCAGATTGCTGAACGAGCACCGAATTCTTTCACGAGATCAACAGATTTACATATCATGAATCGCTCCAAATAATTGGCATCTAAAATGATAAATGTTTCTCAAGAATGTTTCCATCTATATCCGCTTGTTACTACCTAGGCGAAATACTCTAACTAAGATGTAGAAAACATCAATATGGCCGGCGCAATAATCCCGTTCGAGCTACCCTGTAGAACTCATGTCGCGTTGAAACAACATGCATGTCAGAGACTCAAGACCGCTCGGACAAAAAGTCTAAAGCGCTTCTGTATATCCGAAATGACAATGCGAAAATTACCTAATGGCCTAAATTATGCGAAAATGGTCAACCATGTCCAGCCGCGTTCAATGTCAAACCACCACAGTCAGACCACCAATCTACTCTGAACACCAAGGCCAAAACCTCGTGTAGACATCTTGGCATTGCTGACCGACGACAGAAAAAAACCGGATCAACTTCCAGGATAAGATTAGACGAAACGTTTTCTGCAGGGTCGGCGAACAAAAAGCAGCGAGTTCGGCCTACGCAATGATCAGCAGATGGTGGAAGCAATGGAACCCAGAAAAGAAGGAATTTTTCCCACAGTAGCGAGATCCTAGTTTTTCTCATGTCAGAGAATTCCACCTTTTTTTCTCCGATCGGAGAGTCAGTAAAAAACTTGAATGCTGGGCAGGATCCATAGTTCTACGTAAAAGAAATGGTTTGACGAGTAAGGGAAACTCCACTTGTAATATTATTACCATGCAACACAGAAAAGAAAAGAATAGAGAGTTCAAGGCTGAAGAAGCTTAAATCGAATGACCTCAGTTGACGGCAGTGGCGATACGTTGACGTCCGAATGGCAAATGCCGACTCGGATCCGGGACTGAGTTACGGCAGACGGAGCCCAGCTACGCCATCAAACTCCACTGAAGAGAATTTTCAGGGCTTTTGTTGCCCTGTAAATGAAAAACGTCAACGGAGGCGAGGGATCCACTATTCCGTGACCCACTCCGAACGGAGCTGCCGGGGTCCCCGAGAACCAATTGAGATTCACCTAAAGATCAAGACATGAGCTGAGCATCAACAGATTCATTTCTCATTTAATCTCATTTCAAGGGACCTTCCTAACACAGACTTGACTCTAATCCCTGGATGGTGTCTGTCTCGCTCCATCACGTAATAATGTAATCTGTCCCCCACGGGGTTACTCGCAGCTTGAATAGCATCATGTGTTGAACAATAGTCAAAATGACTAAAACATCTAATACTGATCCTCGTATTGGCTTACAATCACAAAGAGTTATGCAGAGAAGCTATGGAAAAGCCCAAGTACGGAGCAAGCGCGGGACTGACCCTAAAACCCGTTGCTTTACTCTAGTACCGGCCCCCATCGGAACCATATCATAGCTCCCGCCACAACCTCCGATCGGAGCTGCTGGCCTGGGGTACAAAGGAAAAAAGGGTGATATATATGGAGAACTCCGGTCCGCTAATAACGTCAGCTTCCGCACATTCACATTGTTGGTCTTTCTTTCGTCTTTTACTCTCCTTCTTCCCAATTCACTCTCCCTTTGGTCCTACAAAGACATTCCTTTAGACAAACCTGCGCATCCTTGGTTGGAAATCGCAGTCAACCCTTCAACATGGGTATCATGAACTTTACAAAACGGTCTTCTGCAGAGAAACCTGCCACCGAACCACCGATGACAAATAACGACACAAGTGCCTCAGATAACGACACCGAACAACCGAAAGACGATACAGATTTCCAAGAAGTCCCCGCTGGCACTGTCGAAAAGGGAAATATCTTTGATCAAGGTGGCAAGACATACCGAACCCTCGGCCGCTGGGATACAGTCCTCATCCTCTTTACAAATCAGCTCGGTCTGGGTATTTTGTCCCTACCTGCGACGATCAAGACTCTCGGGATCGTGCCTGGAATCATAGCTATCCTGGGCATTGGCGGAATCTCGTGGTATGCTGCGTATTGTCTGCTGCAATTCTATCGCAAGCATCCCAATGTTGTCAGTATTGTTGAGATGACAAGGATCGTGGGTGGACCATGGTTCGAGTCGCTAGCCGGATTTGTTATGATGATCCAGGTCGTCTTTATTGTGGCTTCTGCAACTGTCACTCTATCTGTCGCGCTGAACACGCTCAGTAGCCATGCGACATGTACCGTCATCTGGATCCTCGTGGCTTGTGTCGCGTGTTATATCCTTTCCATCCCGCGAACCATGAAGTTTGTTTCCAAGGCTGGCGTTCCCAACGCCATTAGTGTCGTGGCAGCCTGCTTGATCGTTTTGATTAGTTTGGCTGTTTCTGGTCCTGCCATTGCTCCTACGGATTGGCACAGAGAGCTCAAGGTTGTTGGAAACCCCACGTTCCGCGATGGTTTGAATGCTTGCCTGCGCGTTGTATTCTCCTACGCTGGTACCTTTACATTCCCGTAAGTTAATCTCATAATCTATCAGAACTGATTCGCCAGGCTAACAATGTCAATAGTTCATACATGGCCGAGATGAAGGCACCCGAGAAGGATTTCAAGTTTGCGTTGGCAGTTCTCGAAATTGGAAGCACTCTATTCTACATCGCAATGGCAGTCGCCCTGTACTGCCTCGCAGGCGATCTCACGACATCTCCCGTCCTCAGCGCCGCATCTTCAATCCCTGCCAAGGTCGCATACGGAATTGTCCTCCCCGCTGTCGTTGCAACTGCCCTTTCTATCGGCCACACCGGCTGCAAATACGTCTACGTTACCCTCATGCGCCAGATGCGATCTACCCACCAAGTCACCGATAACAGCGTCAAGTCTTGGGTCACCTGGATGGTTTCCGTGACTGGCTTCTGGGCTCTGATCTTTGTTATCGCGAATGTTATTCCCATCTTTGACTCCATCTTGTCGATCACCTCTGCTACGACCATTCCCTGGTTCACGTATGGCTTTGCAGCAATTTTCTGGCTGCATCTTAACAAGGGCCTTTACTTTTCGTCGTGGCAGAAGATGCTGCTTACAGCTCTGAACGTCACCATGATTGGCGTTACGCTGTTTTTGAACGCGGGTGGATTGTGGGCTGCTATCACGGAGTTGTTAGATCTTTTTGAGGAGAACAAGGATGGCATCGGAGGCGTTTTTTCATGTGGAGATAACTCCATCTTTTAGTTTGTTGAAGATGTCTATTAATTATTATCTGTATTATTAAACATCGTCTTGTTCAACGTTGAGAGTATCACGTGCAAAATCATCTGACTATATTAAGCATGTGTATCTGTAGCTCTTGATTCGCCCATCAATATCACCTCCTAATACTTCAACTAGCTTTGTTTAGACAAACTATATATTGAAACGTCTAGTTATGGTTAAGTGAGACATTCAACATAAATGAACCAGGCTGCAAATTTGTTATTAAATAAACGTGGTAGCCTAGTGCAATTGGGCGACTGTTGAGCGTTCCTCCGATATTGAATACAAGAAGAGGGTCCTTGTAACAAATAGACATGTTAAAAAGATCTAAGTCCGAGGCCAGTACCAATACATGTTCGACCCCTCAACATCAGCCAATGGATTACCTTGGGCATCTCCAGCTCTTCCAAACTGCTCATCAAATCCAAGTTTCACATAGAAATCATCCGTTCCGTGAGCAGCAACTAGCGAAGCGCAAACACCTTCAGCCTGCGCCTTCTCCATCCCCCATTGCGCCAGTCTTCTGCCCACTCCTTTCCCCTGACAGTCTGGATGCACTGCCAGTGCCGAAAGGTACCATGACTCAGCTCGCTTGCCACTCCAGATGTGTTCAAAGTATGGATATGTCCGCTCGATGATGTCTTCGTTTTCCAGGTCAGCGGCTCGGTTGGGCCAGATTCGAGCATGTATGTTCATTATGAGTGATGATAGTGGTTTGAGGAGATTTCCTACAATGCACAATTAGCTTTGATGGAGGAACCAGTATGAAAAATGAGATACGTACGGGGATCGAGATATGAACATTCGAGTTTCTTTCCTCCTTCTCCTAGCCTTTCCCACTGCGCAATACCAGCAATGACTTCCTTGCCAATGTTATCCTTGGTTATCGCAACTATGCATCGCCAGCGGTAATCCCAGAAGCTGACACGTGCCCGCCGTAGCCAGTAAAGATCTGGATCATCTGGGTATTTTTCTCGATGAGGATGGATCAAATCGCCGAAGAGATTGTCATTCCAAAATGCCTTTGACATGACGCGGGCGACTTCTGGGAGGTCTGAATAGTTCGCATCGCGCAAGGTGATCTGAGACATGGCTCACGAGTCTCAAATCAAGTGTCGGATTGTTGGTGGCGATGATTGATAAGTCGTATGCAGAGTACAGAGCCCAGGTTCTTATAGCACAGTGCCACCTACTCCCATACACAACATGCTCCTTCGCACGCTTATCCCAATTCGTTGCCATTGGTCTAGATTCACATCTTACGACATGGAATTTAATTTCGCTCATTTATGGGAACGGAAAAGCGAGGTAGACGTGCTGTCAGGGATCTTTCTCCAGGATTAGCAGGTGCTTCATTCCTGGACTTCTCCACACCACTCTCACCTGTGAATCCAGCCAACAAACAATTCATGGCCACTCATTTAGGTCGCATAAACAGCCACCGCCAGATTTATGCATGAGGTGCTTCTAGAAGTTCAGGAAGTGTGGACACGGGACCCGAAATATCGGCAAACTCTTCTCCTGCGCGACTTTAAACGGACAGCGATTAATTATGCTAACCTATAACCCAAACATTTCACCCATGTTTGTGCTAGACATAATCATGATAGTTATAAATGTCAATTATATTGTTGAGCAGTCTCAGTGGCGATCTAGAAACATCTAACTACTAAATAATGACCCGACCTCGCTACTCTCGCGACAAGGTTCATTTCCTTTACTGTTCAAGCTTACGAACGTAGGCCACAGGCCCTTCATAGCGGTGTCTCCCGCGGAATACGTAGTAAGCTGCAGAGAAAATAGCGACACCAGAATACATCACAATACTCCAGTTCATCTCAGATGGTGTCGGGTTCGGATTGCCAGGCATAAATGCAAGCACGAAGACCACCACCAAGAAAGCTTCTGAAGCGATGTTGATAGCCAGACCCCATCTACCTAGACTGAACTTGGAAGGGAGGAGAGCGCTCTTGGTGCATCGTCTCCAGATCATGCAGCCGATAGAGACGATATAACTGGACAAGACACCCGTCGTACCCAGCGAGGTGATGGAGTTGAGTGCGACTGAGGAACCAATGTTGAGCAGAGACAAGAGGCTTGATGTGATGAAGGTCACAATGATTGCGTTGAGGGGGACATCGTATCCAGTTGGTACACGGGAGAACCACGTGTCGAATGGAACAGCGTGGTCTCTGGCGAAGGCATAAAGTTGTCGAGATGCCGTGGCCACCATTGTCAAGTTGGAAAAAATCGTCATGGCGATGATGAAAGTTGACATGGCTGTGGCACTGGCGACGGACTGTGTAGAGTTGAGAAACACTTGCATGAACGGCTGACCAGTGGGCGAGGATATGACTTCGCCCAAATCGCCGATACAAAAACAGTATGTGATGACCATGATCCATCCAAAAAGACCATTGACGAAAGTTGTCAAGATCATGGCTTTTGGGAGGGTACTGCTAGCATCTCGGAGCTCCTCTGACATGTGAACAGCAGCATCTCCACCGAGCAGGGGTAGGATACCAGCAAGAATACCCACAAGCGCTGAACCCCCGAGACTTCCCCAGCCGCCTCCATCGTTGAACCGTGTAAAAACATCTTTGGCATTGGCTCTTGGGGATAGAACCCAGAGAGTGACAAGGACGCCGAAAAAGGCAAAGATGTGAATGACTAGAACGATCGATTCGATCAAGGGAAGCTTTCTAGCCAGGAGAGTATTGAAGACAACGGTAAAGGCGGCCACGGCAATGGCAAGCAGTGTTCCGTGCCATGGATGAGGGATGTAGGTTGGGTTGTTGAGGATGATGAGACCTTGGATTTGGGTTCCGGCGATGAAGGCTGACGAGGCGCATGCGACTTGCCAGCCGAGGACGCACATCCAGCCCATGAGGTAGCTGGTAAGCTTTTGGTATTTTGGTGGTGCGAATTCGGATACCCAGTGGTATTGTCCTCCGGTCGTTGGGGCCCTGTAATCGGTATGAGTTAGCGATGTTGAGGTTTTGGGAGACTGGTACGTACATTGAGGCCATCTCGGCCATTGAAGTGTTGACAAGAAGGAAGCCAATCCAGCAGATGAAGAACATCCAGACCAAGCCAGCTGTGCCGCCATTGACGAGACCAATAGTTGACACACTGTATGGACATTATTAGCAATTGACTACAAAGTGTTAGGCGGACGAGACGTACCTCAGAGAGAACTCCCATGAACACATAAGGATCATAGAAAACCCAAAGATGGAAAGGAAGCGAAAGTTTCTCTGTTGACATGTCAGCACGTCGATGGGACGGTGTTAAGATAGGATCATCACAAACCCTCAGGTCCTGCATCTTGCCCAGCCGATACATGTCGGCGCGATCGGCCGGGGTGCCTTTCTTGTCGTCGACATTGTCGCTGTCGCTAAAATTGATGGCGTCGTTTACTTCGAACGACTTTTTGTCTCGTGTGTTGGCCATATTCTTGCCTGATTGAACGATTCAACAATGTGCGATAACAAGCAGTAGTAAAGGAGAAGTGAATGTTGAGATAGAAAAAAAAAGGAAAGAGAAGACTGCGGGAAATAAAGATCGAGACAAACATGCATGCTACCTCCGACAGTTTCCTCTTTGGCCTGCCGAGCCTTGATCAGTCGCAACTGATCTGATGTTTGATGCATGGTGACAGGGGTCGAATTCTCTCCCTTGAGCCTAGACCAAGCGGGACCATCACCCTCCTCGTGCCGTCCCTAATTTTGATGGGTTTAGCTATCTTGTTGGCCCATCCTTAACCTTAATGTTATCTCCGAAGACAAGAGCAGGTTTTCTTCCCTAACCATTAACTTTGATTCGAGCCTGGGCCGTTATTGTGCACCGTCCTTTGCTAACGAATTGAAGTTTATCCAATCTACAGTTGTTTCCAAGCAACCAACAGTACAGTACAGTACAGTGACTCCGAATTCCATTGCTTCAAGAATTCTGGATGGATCCGTATGTCAATAGAGCCAACAACCAAATCTCACCGCCATCTTTGATCTGCTATTGGTCACTCGTCAAGCCTTGCCTAGGATCATCTGGTATGACAAGACTTTATTCAGACCCAAATCGGGGGACGTGGCGCTTCTCCACTATCGATTTCTATTGAGGTACGAATTGGGAAATGTTTGCTCAGACTGAGATCTTGGCAGTGATATCCGTATCTGTCAGCTGGAGTCTCACATCGTTGTTACTCGCTTTACCGATCTCCGATAAGACGAGATCCAGGCGAAATGCCGAGTCCGAAATTAAAGTGTGATAATGTCGCTGCCGAGTCCAACCCGTCAAGCCGCGAAGTCATCACCAACAAACATCGTCTTTTCTTTGTAGCCTATTTGAGCCACCGAGATGCAATCAGATGTCAATAGACATTGTCTCGTCCTTGAAGAAGAACTTGGGTCCCAAATTTGATTGTATTATCATGTTTTCATTTTTGACTTGTTATTTTCTGAATTCTTCACCATGGAGGAGAACGAGTCAAATCGTCTTTCTCCTCTTACTCCCGATAATCACGCCGGGAAGCTCTGGATAGTGACAATCTTATCGCTCATCTACACGCTGCATGTGGCCGTGGCGAGAGTATACATCAAATATCGCATGCTGGGAATTGACGACGCGCTGTATGGCGTGGCAGTTGTGAGTATTAACCAGCCAACAGATCATCTTGTGACACATCGGTTATTAACCGAGCGGCGACTTTACAGCTTCTGCATTTGGGCCAATCGGTGGCCATGTTTATAGGTCTGTGTAATGGTCTTGGCAAGAAGAATTCCATCACAACACCAGAGCAATGGGTTGTATCATCAAAGGTTAGGTTCACTTGTCGTTCTTGTCATTAATCATCCGGCTTACCAATTTACAGTGCCTCGTCGCGTCCACCGTCTTTTTTCTCATGACTCTTACCTTTGCTAAATGCTCAGTCCTTGCACTCATTCGAAGAATCATTGACTGCAGGCCTGGGAAGAGCGAGCCGTTTTGCATTGGACTCATGGTCATCACCGTTCTATGGGGGGTCACGTCGAGTGTGTCTTTCCTCATTAACTGCAATCCTAGCAGTGTATTGACTGTAGAGAACCTCGAGCAATGTCCACATCAGGTACGAAACCTACTTTGTGGTATTTACAAGTCTAACAACACTCTCACGACAGATATCCCGTTGGCTATCCATAGCATCGCTAGATATAGTGACCGAACTCCTCACACTCATCCTCATCGTCCAATTGGTATGGTCAGTCAACATTGGCCACAGTCGAAAGTGGCAAGTCGTTGCCGTATTTTCATTTCGCCTGCCTCTGATCGGTCTATCAGGCGTTCACGTGGCATACGCAAACAAGTTTCCATTATCCGATGAGCCGCAATTCGCTGTTACGAAAGCTCTCCTATGGCAACAAATCATGGTCTCGTGGTCTCTTCTATCCGCTACGTCTCCGAACCTAAAGAGCTTCATGTCATCTTTTAACATCGGCTGGGGCTTCCCTGTTGCGTTTGACGAGACCAACCTCGACCCCTCGGATCCACTCGTGCTTCAGGAGCTGGGGAAAATTAGTTGTCCGGCAGTCACTACATCGACACTATCATCAGTTGCGTCGGTTTCGAGTAGCGAGCGACCAGGTAATTGGAGGCCCGATGTTGTTGCGCATCAAGTAACTATAACACACGAGAGTGACGGAACGTCTCTGGATGATATAACTGAGGAGGAGATATCTCGGACAGGTAGTCACGAGATGATCATTAACAAGGAGGTGACTTGGAATGTCACATACGAAGACAGAAGGTGTTAGACTGGATTCGCAATCCAGTTCCAATCTCGATATTCTTTGCAAAAGACACCTTTCTCATTTGTTTCTTATAAGGGTAGCACTGGCATTTATAGACAATCTGGGTTTAGGAAGCCATGCTATATGGCTGAAGAATGTATTGTATGGACAAGACTGTAATTCAGAATCCATCTATTTAACTTAAAAAGTATAAATACCTCCTCTTGGTAATGATCTATGCAAAATAACCATTGAACTGATACAGCTGACCATCGGACTCCCACGTTCCACTCAATTGGTGACGACCAAGAACACACTGGTTGATGATATCCCTATAGATGTTAGACAAAACCATCACACGAATTGGCATACATACTCGGTGGCATCCTGTCACTGTCAACAAATAATTCATAATATTTTACAAGACTATACTTACCCAGCAATCCTTAAACCCCTTCTTGCCTCCAGTATTCTTACGCTTGAGCTCAGCCACAACGGTCGTCTTTGCCCAAGACGAGCTGACTGACTTCTGAGCAGTGATTGTGCAGGCCGCTTGGTAGGTGCAATCGGAGTTGCTACACATTTTCTCCCGAGCGCTCCAGTATGCTTCTTTGTACTCTTCGAGACGGCTGTTGCTGTTGCCGGAGCAGTCTGCTGCCAAGGCGGATGCGATAAAGAAAACGGTTGAGAGGGCGATAAGCTGCATGGTTGATGGATATCTAAAGAACGAACGATATGCTTAATTAATGGATAGATTCTTGTCAGATGAAGTCGGCTTTATACTTATCACATCGGAACATCGGACCGTCTTGCACATCGACGTTGGGGACGTCTATCATATGGTTACAATGCGGCTGAGCATATTTCCACGTTTTCTAGATGAAGGATTCTCTACCACAGGCCTAGAACTTTGTTCTGCAGAACTATATGTAATTTAATGATTTTTAATTGGTGCATAATTCATCCTCCTTCCTCCTGCAGAAATGTATTGGTATTAGTAAATGGCTTATTCATTGTTTATACTGCAATGCAACGTTTGGGTCGGCCGACTGGTAAACGGAAATTCTTGCTCTACATGTCATGGTGGAAACAGCCAGGGTATCTCGGCTATAGAAATGAAACGACGTATAGTTGATACTATGTCAGATAACTAGAAACTAGATTACCTTCTTACTGAAATCGGGACAGAGTATCAGCCACTGCTGATTTCCTTGGCCAATTCTGCCACAGGCGGTCTAGAAACTTTGGAAATAGGACGAGATACAAATACCTCCGCACAAAGATAACCTTCGTCTTCAAACCCTGCTGTGTCCAATCCACGAGCAACTACCTTTTCGATAACAGCGCTCTCCTCTTCAGCTGATACAAACTTGCGCTGACGCAGTACAGCACCTGGTAGCTTCTCCGTCTCAAGTCCATGACTCCGCAGAGTTACCGCAATCTCGTCGTAATCGATCATTCTGATCACAGTGCAAATCAGCCAGACATTTTCGGGTCTCTCGATAGCCCTCATGATACGCGAAAAGGTGGGAGACCCGACGTAGCTAGCACCTCCTGTGCATATGATAAGACTTACGTCTTGTAGTGCTTTGCAAAAGTTTGCGGAAGGATCTTGGACCTCTAGATTCTCTGACCAGCCGGAATCGATCAAGCCTGTGTTTAGAGCGTAGCGAATGGCCGGCTCCGATGTGTCGAGTCCTACCACTATGGCTCTGAAAGGTCGTGCCCTAGTAGCAAAGAACTTCTTATCAGCCAGGAGCTGCTCCTCTGGACCCAGTTCTGATCCATTGTAGTGATCTCCCCAAGCATTAATGTCTATATCATGCCGAAGTAGACCTCCATTGATACCATATGAGCAGCATACGTCCAAGATTTTGGGATTGGCCACATCCAAATTTGACAATTGATACAGTTTCTGAACTAGAGGTAGAATTTGCTGGGGGATTGTGTATTCTAGAGGCGCCAAGTTCTTGAAGTAGGGCCTTGGATCTGGATGATAATATATGTCTGTGAATGTAGCCTTACTGGCGGCAGCTGGTTGGTGCTGATTCTTGGATATTCGACTCATATTGAATTCTGTATAGTAGTCCGAGATGGAGCTGGTTTATCCTCAGATATCAATCCAAGTCGTAATATTTATACGTCTTCTTTTTGTGCAACTTACGTCACTCTACAGACTTGTATAATTTATCTCAATACCTGATTGGTCTTACTTCTTATGCCTTCGTGTCATATTTTCATTGGTTTACATCAATGTTTCAGTCACCGTGATAGCGATTTACAGGCAAATGTACTACCGGGATTACATTCGCTGAAAACTAGACATACAGTCGACAAAACTCAAACAACCCCTGCTACCTGCGCATCGACTTGACTATTGTTTCGTAATACGCTTTCTGCCCGTCCTCAAATAAGAAATGGACACAACAAGGATGAGAAGAGGGATCAATGTTCCAATTTCACCAATGACTAGAAGTTATTATGTTAGAAGCACTTCAATGGTAATAATTATCGATGCAGACCTACTCATCTTGTTACGAAGCCAATCTGAAGGTATTCGAAGTTCGCCGTCATCGTTATGTGGGAAGTCATCCGAGTTCACAGCGAATAGGCTTGTCATGAACGACAGGGGTGTCTACCAAAACCGAGTCAGAGGTTGTCTCAAGCATGTGGACACGGTTGGTGAAACTTACAAAAATGACAGTTACAACAGTAAATGGAAGGATGATAAGATTCATGAGTCGTGCTGATTCGGCCTCTTTGAGTGATGCTTTGGCTAGCATGGCCTGGGTGATGTTGCTAAGCTGTTCAGGGCCATCGACCGATTAGTGTTATTAAATACAGGCTGGATTCTGGTCCAACTTACCCCGTCGATCGTCGTGGCTGCATCCTCATCCATTCGTTTAATCCTTTCCCTCAAGACTTCTAATCCAGAGTCTCGAACCAGAGTAGCCTCCTGCTCTTGACTCTCTTTAAGGGACATGCCCTTGTCGGTGGCAATAATGGTGGCGAATTCTTTGAGAACATCCAATTGCTGCGTAAAGACTTTGTCGATGAGGCGAAGCTCTCCACGAATATCTTTAACTCGCCATGTGCAGCCTGCTGCTTCACTGATGGCTTTGTTCACATATCTGGAGTTCCAATCCTTTCGAGTGAAGCTGTTAAAGAAACCAGCTTCTTGGTCGATCTATGGGAATAATTATGTTGTCAGTCAACTGTTTCTCGAACGCGATTCGTCTTGAACATACCTCGGAAGCGAGTTCGTTCTCGAAGATATCAAAGATGTGTTCACCAAGTCCAGCCACTCGAAACCTTTCTGTAAATGTAACCGTCTGTTGCACAATGTGTTTCATGAGGTCGTCAGAGGTAAAAATCTCTCCCAACTCGCTATTCTGGATAGTTTCCAACAAGTCATCTGCCATGCACTTGCCATCTCGAGACGGGATTGCAGTAAGGATGGTACCTGGTGGATTGTTAGGCAAACACTCGCTGATCAGGCAAAGTAAATTAATTTACCGTCATGGAGCTTCCATAACCAGAGCTGTCGAACCGTCAACCATTTCGGCTTGGCTTCTTGTTGTATACTTCGCATTCTAGTCGGGTTACTAGATTTCTCTCCGTTTTTCACCTGCCTAACATAATCAAAAGCAGCAGTACCTGGATCAGGCCCCTCATGGGGTCGATATCCGGGCAAATGCCTCAACAAAAATCTCTTAAATCGGGTAGGCGGATCCTTCACCACCCTCCGTGTTCTTGTCGATGCTTGTTTTACACACCATCTGTGAATCACCTGATTCTCCTTTGATCGCAGTTCTGACGGACTCTCGGCGTTATGAATGTCTGATCTAGGGTTTGAGACATCTGAATACCATCTATCCCTGTGAAGGGAAGATATGCCTTTTCATCGTGGCTTATCCTCCGGAATAAGGGTCCGACTTCTATGTCCAGAAATGGAATCTGTACATAGGTATCTCAGTAATCTGTTATATAATGCGAGCACAGGACATACCACGATGGATACCATCGACCCAGTATTTGACATATCACTCGAGTCCACGGAGCATGACTTTGGTGTGTGGTTTGCCAGTCTCTGTTGCTTGATCAATACTGCCATCGGGTCGTTTTGAGCATTACCAATTCGCGAGTACAAAGATTCTGACTATTGGCATTCGGCGTTAACCCACCTGAGCGTGCGGACTCCTTATGCGGGAAATGTGTTCTTTTGTATCGCGGACCCTGATGTTGTTTTGAATGAATTCCCAAATTGCCCTCTTTGAATCAGGGCTTGTTGATTGATCGGTGTGGTCCAAAATGAAATCCTATATAAAACACGAATTAGTAAAGCAGTTAAGCTGTAAATATAAGTCATTTCCTGCGTTTCTCAGTTACAGAAAGAGGTAGGAACGAATGAAAAAGTAGAGTCCAAAACATGTTGCCGATTACGTACTTTGATCCATGTCATCTAAAGAGGAATAATTAGCCAGATAAATTCACGAAGGCTGAGTACCCAGTATGATCTTACATTGTTGGCAGAGAAGTTCACCCATCTCCATGAGCCATGACAGCTCTGTCCATCTTCAATTTCTTCGGTCGATGGTTCCAAGTGTTTCCCTATTTGATCTTCAACAACTGCCCAAACCTTTTTATATTCTTCTTCAGATTCTTCAAGGAACGTAAGATTGGGCCGCGGATCGTGTGGATACAGGATGTCGGACACGTATCTATCAGTTCCAACCCAATATGGGGACACGTGGCTGTCTCTATCCTTGACTCTGAAGTTCCTTTGAAATCTGCAGTAGACCGGAGACTTGCTGCAAATATCCATTCGTCTCTTGGAGATTCTAACGCTCTTCGATGGGAGTTTCATGTGATTTCTATGCTTCGCCATCCCGGTCATGGCTAGTATTTCCATTCTCGTCCAAAATTCTTCATTGTCGGTCGACGTCTCCAAATATGATTGGGGTCTGCGCCCTTGATGGTCAATTGCTTGTAGATCGGCGCCTTTCTCGACTAATATCTGAATGGTCTGGCGAAGGTTCCTTCCACAGGCTAGATGAAGGGGCGACTGGCCTGAAAGCTGCATTAGATAATAGTATAGTGAGAAGGAGGGGAATCTGTATCGACTGGGTTGGAGTTTCGATCGAGATCGTGTCTGGACCTACCCAAGAAGTCTTTGCAATTCACTTCGGCTCCCACTGATAGAAATTTATTTAGCAGGGGACCGACGTGAGTGTCACTGTAACCCCAACCTAACAGTAGATGGAGAGGTGTTTCATAGAAACTGTTTAGCGCGTTGATGTTGGCACCATGGTCCAGGAGAATGCTACTTATTCTGAATATTTCATCCCCCTCTTTAGAGAGGTCTTCAAACTGTTCCAATCGATATTTCCTGAACACAGTGTGTAGCGGAGTTTCTGATTCCCAGTTGCAAAGGTCTACACAGCCTGAAGGTGACGCTGACGTGTCTGACCCGAGGATGGACTCTATGATTTCCTCGTTCCTGTTCCAAACTGCTTTATGGAGTACTGTTTCTTGTTGACCCCCGTTCCCAGTTTGTAACTCGATATTGCTGTTTTTCAAGAGGTATTCGGCATCTATCAGGTGTTGTCGGTGGATAGCAATCCATAGAATCGAGAATGTGCCGCTCTCATAAACTCGAATCTGCGCTATTTCCTTGAAAGTAAGTTCTCGAGATGTATTTGCTAACTGATCAGCAATTGTCTCCATACAGAACTTTATTGGGGAATAAGATGGTTCTGGTGGAATGAAGTAGATCTTTTCACTGTAAATAAAAATTTTGGCGACAGCTGTTGCAATCCTAGATTTGGAGTGAAATTCTTTATCGGGACCAGTCTCGAGATCTCTCATTTCGTCGCTGAAATAGAAGGTCTCCTCAAATTCTTTAAATAGTCTCTTGATTTCGCCGTCGTTGCGCCAAATTGCAGCCTCCCATATTTCATTTTCTTTCTTGGAAACGAGCAATTTCAAGATGGCAGTTTGCCAGTAGTGCTTCAGTGAGTTAAATTGTAAAAATTGCCTGTCCAAGTCACCGAGACCCGCGAGATCAGTTAACTCCTGCAAGAATGTGGCCAAATAAGATGTCAAAGTTGTAATCATGTCTGTATATGATATTAAAAACGATCAAGAATGGAACGATGGGGATGAGTCAGATTCTGACATGTACTGGGGATCATTAGGATTTAAATACTTTTATCATGTTACACAATATGACGGCATGTTCTTCGCAAATTCAAATTAGAGGTTGGTACCGTTTCACTTTCCTTGTTTTTTGTAATACCTGGACGCACAAGCTCATCACAAGTCGCATAGTTGTTAACCTATCATTGCTTGCAAATTCAGCCAAGGCCGATAACTTCCGCATATGGATTGACTCTGCGGCACGAGGCTCATCATGATTGACTGGTTTAGGGCGTTACAGGCCTCGATTTGGATCCTTGTTGATGCAAGACTCAGCTTATCAGCCATTAAATATGTACCTCTGGGATAGATACGTGGTACTGAAAGGAGCTATCGGCTGAATATGTTCATGCCTCACAGATGTATGTGGTATATCCCAGCTTGGAAGAAAAATAACTCAAGATCCAGTGGGGAATTAAACATAGCTGGAGAGCCAAGTCATTAGTTTTGTACCTTGTTGAGGCTGGATTATCAAGGTGAGCGGATCATGATCCTTGTCACGGCTTCCCCACGTTATCTGACATGAGCCAACAAAATAAGCAACGGAGCTTCTAAAAGTCCAATAGATTTTGATTAAGAGTGAGACGATGATCGAGGAGAGTTAAAACACAGCATCACTTATTAACTCAGCTGAGCCTCGCTTGCTCCACTGTCCGCCCCAAAAGTAATATCTCGTTCTGAATCCTACTACACATCTTCGTCGCGTCTGGGATCGAAGGATTCAATCCCAATCCAACTGTGATGTCACTGACTTTATTATGGTTCAGTTCCTTGACGATGGGATCACGATCGGGACTATTTAGACTACATAAACACGTCCCTTATCTCTAGGTTCGTAAGTAAGTTAATAACCCAATATCGTCATCTCACAACTTGGGCTTCAACCATGTAAGATCCCTCTGACTGGCGACCTCTGTCTGAATCTCGTCCCGAGATCTCTCGACATCTTTCTTGACAAGATCGGCATACAGCTGCTGGATCCTCTCTGTGACAGCTCCCCTCTTCCCATCCCCAATAACCCTTCCATCAACCTCAGTCACATGAATCTGCGATGGAAATGTGCCAGTGCAAAAGGCCTCATCAGCACCATAGACCTCAGTCAGCGTAAAATCCAATTCCTTGACAGTAATCCCGTTCGCGCGACAAACATCAATCGTCTTTTGTCGCGTAATTCCCTGCATCTGATTATCCTTGGTGGGCGCCCATACCTCGTCACCCCTCACGATGAAGAAATTGACAGAGTTGCACGTCTTGACAAAACCGCGTAGGTCAAGCATCAGTGCTTCATCGACGTTCATGACGTTGGCGTGGATACAAGCTTGAACATCTGTTGCTTTCGAAATGTGATTCCACTGTTCGTCTTTGACGTCTGGTGGGCCGCGTCGAACCCAGGTTGTGGCAAGTCTCAAACCGCGAGATTTGGAGTTTGGATCGACAGCTTTGGATTCGGGGATGATGACAATTAATGGGAGGCCGATGTTGACGCTGGGGTTCTGATATGGTGTTGATTTAAGACCGCGACTGACGACGAGACGGATGTGGACGTGTTCATCTTGGCCCATGTCGTTTGCGTCAAGGGTTTGCTGGATCAAGTCCAGAAGGTCACCTTTTGAAAGACCGAGATCCATGAACATTGCCTTTGCTGATTGGAAGAGCCGGTTGATGTGGTCTCGTGCGAATTGGAGGCGACCTTTGTTGGCGCGGATACCCTCCTTTGTTGTTGTCAGAAACTGGAAAACTGGTCAATAGGTCAATTAACTTACCCAGATACCATCACCAATGAGAAAATTGGAGTCAAAGACCGAGACAACGGCCTCTGGTCGAGGGACTAGCTTGAAGTCACCAGTGACACCATCGCGGATGCCAACCTTGAATGAGTCAATACATGGGTCGAGTGAGTGAAATGATGAGACTTACTAGAATGGAAGCATTCTTTGCGTTGGGTACTGAACTATGTGTCGACCCGCTATGGCTATCTTTCTTTTCTGATTCTGTCATTCTCAAGGCTGTTTTTGGCTCGAATTGTTCGAATTATGGACTCGGAATCGCGAATTAATCTGGAGAAATGTCTATATATCAGTCACACTAAAGAATGAGGGAAATGACAAACAGCGTTACCTTGATTACCATATAATTTCACTTCGCTAGTGTCCACCGATGAAACCATCCACCTACAACCTACGCTACTCCCTTATCTAGTGCCAAAAGATAGGACTTGTCCCACTGTAGATGACACTCTCACCAACCCTCGACCCTATCATCAACCTTGGCTTGGCAAATTTCTCCACGCTAGATTGACGTGATAGCAGGGCTATCAACTCGCCATTGATAGTGGATACATACTGTACTATATCTCCCTGATACTCTGGTCGATGTCCCCTATCATCGATAACAAAGACGAGCTATAATCCCAATGTAGGATAGTTTCTTCAGGAGGATCCATTGAGAAGACTGAATTGTCATCCACTGACTCGATGCATCATGCAAAACTTGTGCGAACTCCCCGTCGACCCACTTTGATCGGGGAATCAATTAACCAATATTGTAGAACCATGGACCTTTAAAGATGACTTGAGTGGCACTTACGACTTTCTGGAAATGTCCAGACCTCATCGAATCTTCAAAGCTCTTGATACTATTGCACCATGTCGTCGTCTCAAGGTAAAGCTGATGACACTCCTATCAAGGACGCGCCTCAATCCATTAGCTCCACTCAGGATGAACTCCCCGAGTTGACCAAAGCTCAGGCCAAGCGTCTTCTTCTAAAGACTGACCTGGTGGTGATGCCTCTTGCAATTCTCAGCATGACGCTCGCCTATCTAGACAAGGTAAATCCTAAACTAGAAATCCTGACAAGTACAATACTAACATTTTAAAGAATGCACTTGGATACGCTGCCATCTTCGGCATGAAAGAAGACGCCAACCTCAAAGCCCAAGACTACAGCTGGCTCGGCAGTATTTTCTACTTTGGCTACCTCGCAATGGAATTCCCCAGTCTTTGGCTCATGACAAAAATCCCTATTGGAAAATACGTCGGTGTTTGTCTCGTTCTCTGGGGTGCTTTACTATGCTTCTTGGCTCTCTGTCACAACTTTGCCGGCTTGGCCACCATTCGGTTCCTTCTCGGCGTTTTCGAAGCAGCGGTGTTACCCTGTATGATGATCATCAATTCCATGTGGTATCTTCGAAACGAGCAGCCTCTTCGTACGGCATTTTGGAATAATACCTTTGCTGGTGTTTTTGGAGGTATTTTGTCTTATGCTATTGGAAAGATTGATGGAACGCTTTCAACGTGGAAGGTTAGTTTTGCAATATTGCTGTTATTTTGATCTGCTTTCGTTAGGTGCTAATGAGTCTTGCAGTACATCTTCCTCATTTATGGAGCGTGTACTGTGTTCCTTGGCTGTCTCGTGTTCTTTGCTCTACCAGATACTCCATCTCAAGCATGGTTCTTTACAGCCGAGGAAAAGAAACTTGCCATGATTCGCCTCGCCCCGAACCAGACTGGCGTTGAGTCAAACAAGGTATACTTTCAACCTTCACGTTCAATTTCGCTTACTTACAATATGGCAGGGTTTCAAGACATACCAGATCCTCGAATGCCTTCGCGATCCAAAATGCTATTGCATCTGGCTCGGTGCACTCGGTTACGCTGTAACCAACGCAGGCGTCACAAACTTCAACCCACTGATCATTGCCGGGTACGGGTTCACAAAAACCAAGACTGTTCTCATGGCCACTCCCCAAGCAGCAGTTGCCATGGTCAGCCAGGCCCTTCTCACGACTATTGCTCTCTACATCCCCAATCTTCGATGTATCTTCTGGATTGGAGGTGCTCTCATGGGTATGGTCGGAGCTATCATGGTGCACTCTTTGGATGTGGAGACGCAGAGAAATGCTTCGTTGGCTGGTGTTTACTTGATGGGATTTTACAACGTGCCATTTATTTTCTTGCTTAGTTTGTCTTCTTCTAACACTGCTGGCGCTACCAAGAAGAGTTTCATGGGCATGTCTATTGCCATCATGTACGGTATGTATAGTTCCTTTCCATGCAGCAATGATTTAATACTCACAAACATTTTCTAGCTGTTGGTAATATCATCGGACCTCAATTCTTCCTCAGCACACAGGCACCAACATACGTCCTTGGGATTGGCGCCATGCTTTGCGCGTTTGCCCTGATGGCTGCCGCTGGTCTCGCTTACTATTTCCTCTGCATTATTGAGAACAAAAAGCGAGATAAGCAGTATGGAAAAACTCATGATGTCGTTGATGCTGGATTGGAGGCGGATAAGAGTGATAAGACGGATTTGCAGAACCCCAACTTCCGTTACACTTATTAAAAGTCAGCAGACCCAGTTGGACTAATGGATTATAATCATAGTTAAATATAGACAGGAAGCTTTTTTCAATATTATAGAGTCACAAGTCATGGTGAAAATGGTAATTTGCAGGATTTTGTAGATCTTTGTTATGTGACGAATATCTGGTCCTGTCTTGATTATTTATCTGTATTATGGCAACTTGAAGCTGCACCTTTGTCCTTTACTTTAAACGTCCTCGCGCTCATCAGCAATGGCCTGAGCCTTCTCATCGCTGATCTTGGATCCCTCGGCGTTGCGTCGGAACTCTTCCTCCTGGTCTCGCAATTCCTGAGACAGCTGGCCGTGAGCCTTCCAGACAGGCTTGATCTCAAAGAGACGGTTCATGGTATCGAGAGGCAGACCCTTGGTCTCGGGGATGAAGAAGAAGACAAAGGTGGCCGACATGATCATAAGCGAGGCGAAGAAGAAATAGACTCCGTAGCCCATCTTGATGAACATCTGGGGTGTGAAGCGAGAAATGATAAAATTCCAGAACCAGTTGTTGGCTGCGGCGGAAGCTTGACCAAGAGATCTGCATCGTGTTAGTAATTGTGTCATGTAAAGGTGTATGTGGTAACGTACCTGGACTTCTCGTCGAACATCTCAGAGTTGAGAACCCAGGGAATTGGGTTCCATGTAGGGGAGTAAAAGACAGTCCACAGATAGAAAAAGAAGACAGCAGCGATGCCACCGCTTGACATGCCAGGAGCAGCAGTACCAGCGGCCTCAGCAGCAGCCACCTTTCCAGCTGGGTTGGCGACCTTGATGTAAGCTCCAATGAACCACATGCAAAGAGAACCACCAACTGAGCCAATAATCAACAGCTTTCTGCGTCCGACTGTCTCAATCAAGAAGAGAATAAAGATGATAGTGACGGTGGTCTTGACTACACCAAAGATACCGGTGGTCAAAAATCCGGTGTTGGTTCCTGTGATTCCGATGCTCTTGAACACAGTAGGGCTGTAGTAGTTGATGGCGTTGATGCCAGAACCGTTCTGCCAGAGGAACATCATGCCACCAAGGAAGAAACGCCACTGGATATTACGGCTCTTGAGGCAAGAGAATGGCTTCCAGAAACCGGGACCGACTTCTCGGTTGTAGCGCTCAAGTTCCTGGTCCATGTAGCTGACTTCTTCGACAATGTAGAGGTCATCAGCGGGTAGCTGTCGCAACCAACACAAGTTCTTCATAGCCTCTTCGCGACGACCCTTGGCGAAGAGCCAGCGAGGAGATTCCTTGATCCAAAAAGCGCCAAAGAGAAGCATACCGGCGGGGATGAGTTGGACAGCAAAGGGAATGATCCATTGCTTGTGGCTAGGAGCCATGGTCTCAGCAAGTCCGTAGTTGATCCAGAAGCCAACAAGGCCGCCAATTTGCCAGCCCAATTCGTAAATACCAACGAGACGACCGCGGATGGCAGGAGGAGAGAGCTCGGAGCAGTAGATGGGGACCATGTTGGAGCAAGCTCCTACTCCAACTCCGGCAAGAACGCGACCACCAATGATAAGTCCCAAACCTCGGTCTCCATTGGCGCCAAGCATCATGCCGGCGCCAAGCATAAAGACGAAACTAAAGGCAATCAGGGAATAACGTCGGCCGATGAAGTAGGATGTGACATATGCAAATAGACTGCCGAAAAACGCGCCGGCCTGGTAGACGGAGACGATGTTGGCTTTGAGGAGAGCGAGGGAATCGGGCTCGTAGGAAGCAAAGTCGAATTCCGTAGTAAAGGATGGTAGAGCGATTGTGGTGCCAATAAAGGCAGAGTCATAACCGATCATGCATGACGCGAAAGAGGCGATGGCAGCACAAGTGTAAACGCGCCAATTGTAAACAGCCTTGGGCGTAGGCCGGTCCTCATTGACAGCAAAGATGTTGTTGATAGTGAGACCCATGATTGCAAGTGTGCCTTGACCAGCACAATGTCGAATCGGGTTGTGTTGTGGTTGTTGGAGAGTAGAGAGAAGAGTCAACAGGGGCAACTTCTCCGCATATATATATGAGTCAAGACAGCAGAAATTACCGCGCTTAAAGGTTTACCCCATATTTTCAAAAGAATTTTCCTACTAGCGCCAACTGTACCGTTGCAACAAGTCATGCGTGGTCTTGGGACGTGAGCTAAAGTGAGTTAGAGCAGCGCTAGCAGGATCTGGATCCTTTCAACCCCGCATACCCATGGGCTGGGCAGGCTGGGGTAAAATGAGGGGGATGGAACAGAATCCGATAATTAAGGAGAATATTCAGCTAGTAGGCTTGGAGGGGGTTAAGGGTTTATCCCTGCGCCGAGCTTAATGGTTCTCCCCAGATTCAGCGTCATCTAGGGCCATCAACGCGGAACAGAACGGGCTTGGTATGGGTTTTGGCTTTGAACTATTGATATCTGGAGTGTCTAGATCAGAATTGTTTTTGTTGTCATCATTGACTGGGTAGTATGGTCTTGGTGACCTGGACTGGACTTGTGTTTGCGAAATGGTAGTCATCAACTACGCGACGCGTGTGGCACTAGGAATGGGACCGTGATACACGTCCAGTAGACTCAGCACTGTGAATCACTCACTCACCAAGCAATACTGAGAACAATGATGATTAACATGAATTATCTCACTTGTGATACAGAACGTCTTACAATGTCAATCAATAACCGTCACGAGCGTGAGAGGGCCAGCTGATTCACGCAGCAATCTCGAGATTCATCATGTATATAGACAGACTCAATACCTCAGTGTTAGAAGCTCAGAATACAGAACACACAGCGCTCTCAATCAACTGCACATGAATCCACTTTAGTAAGATACATCTGACAAAAAACTAACAAATCGTGTCACGTTCAACAGAGCCAAAGAGCCCGAAAACGGAAACCCACGTTACAAGGAGAAACGTACACGATCAAAATGCCTTACCGACAAATCCTAAGCAAAGATCCGGTTGGCCAAAACACTGGCCGACACTGCTACAAGTGTGGCAAAACCAACCTACCATACGGCTTTTTAGTACATACCGAATGTCTCAATACCACGGAGCCACTGGAATATGGACACTGCTACTGTTGCGGTGACAAAACGAATTCCAGATACAATATTTTCTGTCCGAAACATTCACCCCCTAAGCACCCGAACCCGGTGCCGAATGATGAGCTAAAACTTTTAGTCTATGTGGCCGTTTGTTGCAGATGTGAAGCGAGGGTGACCTCGGGTGTCGACAGGGATGACATAGGTACCGAGTGGCGCGAAGAATGCAAGAAAAATTGCACTACTTGCAAAACTAGACTGGCTATGGTTTGGATGCTCAGTTGTGAGCATTGTCTTGAACTCCGTCGACAAACCAGACTTGATACATATACTCAAGCTGATCAAACGGGCAAGTGCATTAAATGCAAAGAGAGGCCTTTTTCTGGATCAGGACACACATGCAGGGAGTGCCAGGATGAATCAAATCGTCAGCAACGAGAAAGGAGGCATAATAAGAAAAAGTAACTATACTTGGGCATGCTGGACTACGGTGGCATTTTAGCTACTACGCTCTGCAGGGGCAGGGACGCAACCCATACAAGGACAAGGGTAATTCGCTTAGACGCTAGCATTAATACAAGTTGCTTCTCTTCAAGACACAAGATAAAGGACACATTTCGAAGATGCTACCAGCTTCAGTGACTGTGAGTGCCTAGACAACAATTCTTCATGTCAAGGTGTATCTCTATTGATCTTCTAACATATGTTACAAATCATAGAAAAGTAATGATGTTGTTCAACAAACTCATTGCGAGATAGCTTTGAGAATGCCAGTAAGAATTTTTTATATTTCATATACATATATTCTGCCAAACCAAGTGACTGTCGATATACCACGTCTAGTATAGTTGTAACTGTCACTAAGACCCTGCCTACATTCATAAAAATAGCTTATGTATATATAGCAACCGCAAAACCAGATACAAGTCCCGGTAGGGGGTTTATCACGGTACCGTCGGTGCAACAGTAACATCGTGACCACCACTTGGGGCTGGTACTTCGCCATGTCCAGGCGTCAGAATGTTTAGAATCCACATTACCAATAAAATGCATGCGACACGAACTTTCGGTGCTGTGATCTGCCCATATCCAGGAACCTTATCCAACCACGCATATGAAGACGTAGATTTCTCTTCGTCGTCCTCGGAACTGTCCATGATCAGTTCCACGACATAGCCTGTTGAGCTTGCCACAGCATTGCTGACCCAGAGAAACAATGGCACGATGATGATTAGAGTCCTCCATCGATCTCCCAATACTGTGCCGTCTCCAAATAATCCATCCACAATCAGGACACCCTCTGTATCGGCTGCCATCAAGATATGGTACTGCAGAATATAAGTCTCTAGAGAACACCGGCCCAGCCAAGCCATGGCTTTTGAATGGTAATTGCGGATTGGGGCGGAGATATTGCGAAGGGTGATAAAGGCTATGATCGGGATAAACGAGACCAAAGGGTGCCATGTTTTGTACACGCTAAGTCGCAGATGCAAAGTAGACCTGTGATAATACATCGTAACAAACAGACCAGCAACAGCAAGAATAATCCGCAGACCAAGATGGACGGACGTTTGCTTCATCTCGTTGTGGACCACAGCAGTCAACATGCCAGCGTAGACGATAAAAATGTCGAGGGTAACGCGATATTGCCAGGTTTCGTAACTCCACTGGATGTTGAAGACCGTCTTGAGCAGACCAAAGACGAATTGGGTGAATGGCGTACCCATGAAAATTGCAGAGATCAATAGTCCTGAAATGCAGATTTTGGATAGCATGATCTGCGGGTCGCTGTTGAATCGTTTTCCACCGACTGCCATTGTTGTGTAAACGACAAGGAACCAGAACGAAACCAAAGGCGAAAAATAGTAAAACATGTAGTCTGTGTCCATGACATACGCCAGTGAACAACTAAGAATATTGAGACGTAATAAGACAGTCGCAACATGACGAAAGGAGAAGTCGTTGTTCCTCACAAAGTAAAGCGTGTGTCCATATCCAGTCTGAAAGAGATATGCTGCTACGCAGAGCCTGATGAGGATGTAGATAGATTTGGAACCTTTGATTGCACCGGTCCAGTGGTAGATGAGAATGAGAGCCTGCATCCATCCTTTCCATTCTTCTGTTTGATGTCGTGAAAGGAAAGGCTCGTTTGTTTCCTTGGTTGATAAAGACATATCCATTGAGATGGGGGATCGCGATGGACGAATGGTGAGTAGCAGAATTGCAATACAGGGAGCGCAAAGAACAGTAAAGTCCATTGGTAGCCAGAGTTTTTCACCCTTGGCCATCATCTGTGTCCGATCCGCGTAGTAACACATAAGGAGTGCTAGGATAAATGATCCTGCTTTCATATTGAAAAGTCTCCAGTGTGGCTCACTTCGATCATGGTACAAATCCAATATCTCACCAACAAGACAAGCAACCAGGTAAATGATACCAAAAGCAACAACACTAAGCTGAGTAAGCGGTTTGATACCGTAATCGGTGCAGCATGTGCGTTTGTAAGGATAGGACTTGATGCGATCGAGTTTCGCATTGCATCTTAAGTTCAAAAGAATATTGGCGCGTGTGTCTGCAATTCCATGTTTAACATGTTGTCCCGATTTTAAAGGATCCAGCCACGTCTTCTTCTGGCCGTATGTGGTCATCGGTATGGACCAAAGAACAGGGAATTTCCAATCCTTCTCGACTTCACGTATCCAACCTTGTATCTTGATCATTTCGTCTATTCGGCGATTTGCGTCCACTATACGTCGAGGTATGTCACCAAGATACATAGGTCCTACAGGGGGGGCGTAGAAAACATGGTTCCCTAACCCATCGATCGGGTCCATGGGAGCGGTGAAGGGATCAGGGTCGTGGATATTGTCGTTGATATAGTCTGAGATTGCAGACATGTGCTTCTTGAACACGCCGAATCGATGACTCCACGGTTTAGTGTTCATTTCTATGTCGAATTTGGCAGATGTGCTGAGTTTACCATCCGCTGGAACTGGCGTTGTTAAATTCCATCTGCCGAACCAGGCACCTCCAGCCAAATACATCAACGCAGCGCCTTCTTGGTCCTCGATCGGTGGAGTGCCCTGTTTCTCGTTTGCGTAAATCTCCAGATTGTGTACGAATTCTTGTTGACTGGGTGTATCCATCGATGCGAGCCAGACATTAGGTAGGCGCTGGACCTTCTGGCCGTAGTATGTCATGTTGAAAGAATGGGATCTGGACAACTTATCCTCTTTTTTGTCATGGCGCCAACGTTTCGCATCGAGCTTAGAGAAATATGAATTAGCGTTTAATCGTTTTTCAAAGCTGATTTCCATCTTTACTTACGAGGCGACCAAATGCATGAGCGACATTTCTGGATGTTGAGTCTCCGACAAGAAGTATTCGACGCTTTTGCATACAATGGCGTATCTCTTCGGATTCGTACTTGTTCATAATGCATCCATCTGGTTGCCACTGTTGAAAAGGATATCTGTTACCTTCTTCATCTGGTGGATCGATCCAGCGTCCAGTGTTTTGGATAGCTCGACAACGGTAGGGATCATTGCCGGGGAAAAGGGTTTTTAATGTGACACCCAGTAGAAAGAATACAGCCAGAGTCGTCGATATAACTCTAGCCCAAAAAGAACCCATCCTTGTAAACTTTTCAGACCAGTTTCAAGGCAGTCTAGAGAAGCGAGGTTGTATAGTATGAAAGAGAGAACAATGGAGAGGGAGCAGAAATTTCGGGAATTGGTAACTAAAGAAACGCAGATTGTTTTGACCTTGGTCGAGACAAGGGAAAGGAGAAAGTATGTAGGGGTAGCTGATCCATTCCTTGTAGTTGTCCCTTCCATTGGCTTCCCAATATCCTCCCTTATTTTGGCGTACCTGCAGGGCTGCATTGTCTCAAGTCAGCCTATTAGGTGGAGTACCACAATCGCAGGGAGTGAAGACTGACTGTTAGTCATGCCAAGGAATAAACCCCCAATGTCTCCCAAATCTCTTGCGGAAACTCTATTTCTCCAAGAGCTTTGTATTTGATCAAATATGTATAGCGACTTTGCGACAATCCCTTACTTTGACCCTTTCCGTCTGTTGATACTTGATTCTGGTTCCTCCGAAATATCCACGCCATCTTCTATTCTCGTCTCATTTGCTGACTCTAGTCCTTCACTATGCTCCGGGAATTGTTGGGCTGCCTCTGTTGTTGGAGATTGTGGTGACTCGTCGATGGTGTTTGCTAGCCTGGTCTTTTTTCGCAAGCGATGCCACAACAAGGCTCCTCCACAGAGCAAGACAACAGACACCGTCACAGCCGCAAGAATGGCTTTTCCTGGGTGTGATGATATTGAATCGTCGATCCGTTCAATGGACCATGGGTAACATTCGGATTCAACGATGATGAAGATGCATATACCCATATATAAAAAAGGTATCACCAGCTGTGCATATTTCTCAGCGACTCTGAGGATATGCTTCTGCTTTATCACCAGATATGCAACAAGGCACAATAGCCCCAGCAGGATGTAGTATGTGACAACGTACACAGCTATCTCAACACCTTTGGCTTGTGAAAAGAGAGGGATATAAGTTCCTATGTTGTCTCCTCCGTTTATCAATGTGATTGTCGCAACCTTCAAGACACTCTTGGTACTGGGAAAACTTGGAGCCTCTTCCTCTTCTTCCTCCTCGTAAGGAATGATCAACTCAAGAAGCTTCCAGATTCCGAGCAAACCTGGTAGTAGACCAAGGAAGCCAATTGGTTCAGACGGAAGGGCTAGTGAAGCGCCAAAGCCGATCATGGAGATAACCATGATGACAGTGAACCCAACATATTGCCCGATCGTGATTTTGAGGGGCGTCAATGTGTTACTGGTGGATGACTCGGCGAAAAAGGTGACCAAAATGAAGATGTCGTCAATGTTGGTGATAGCAAATGTACTGCATGCAGTTCCGAGGGTTGCGCCGAACTGCATCATAGGCGGGTGAATGGCTACTGAGACAGCCGCAGAAAGAAGTATGATAGAGAAGAAAGGCTCTGTGGGTGTGTCAATCTTCTCAGACAAAGGGGTTGGATTTTGAACGAGGGTCGGGCCATTGTTGCGACGCGTCAACCGTGGAGATAGCACATCTTGGCACAAGTTTTGAAATAGTGGAGGCTGGGAGAGGAACATGCCGAATCGAGTCATAAAAAAAACAATTTTAATTAACGAGTATAGCTCTAGGGTAGGGATGGTGTGAAGATATGTATGGTTTTGCCAAAATTTGACCTTGTTCCCGTAATAAAGGCCTTCTAGGAGCCGAAAGTAAAATATGAGGTCTCCCTCTCCTTTGGTAGCTTGATTCCTAAGTGAATGTTAAGCAACTCTTTCTACATCCAGTTCAAAATTCAGTGATGTAATTCACCAGGAATTTAATTCAAGTCAACACATTAGTTATCAACGAAACAGCCATGTACTCGAGGGCTGGTGCCAGTTACAACCCGCTAGCTCATCTTTCGGTATTGAAGTGTGAGAGAGACGAGAAAATGAATGAATTGATTGAAGATCCAAGTTGAAGGATATATGCATATATGATTACATCACGTGACAAAGCACGTGATAACCTTCACGGTCAACATCCATCCAGATCGACGCGACGTTTCGACAACTACAATTATCCCAGACATGCTAAGCGGCAAATTGAAAAAATGGACCGTTGGTATGGGTGGAGAAATGCTTCTTCTGAGGTTATTGATACCGGGTGATTGCGATTGCTGATGGATGAAGAAACACTTACTGAAGACGCGTCTCTAGGAACAGCAAATTGGTCGCTCACAAATTGCAGTCAATTTGCCAATGGTATATACTCATACCACCATCTTGCTCTCATAGAGGTTTAACTATCAACGTAAATCGCCAGACCCATTAAGAAAATGTGACCTCGGATGTTAGAGATATCTCAGGTGATGCGTAAATAAAAGCCAATAGAGAAGAGTCTTGTCTTTGGCGATATTTTCTCCAATCCGCTTCAGCTCTTTCACCGGTAATTGGTGTGGCTGAAAAGACGTAGCTGAAACCTCATTTTGTGTTACCTTGTGAAAGATCTAGACTTTCGGGTATCGAAGATCATCCGTTGCTGACACAGAAAAATGACAGTCGTAATCTGCCTTTTTCAGTTTTAAATGGACGAGTCAAGGTTATTGCAGGGCTCAGAATGAATCTTCAGCCAGCCACTACATGCTTCGTATATGCCGTTGTAATGTTCAATGTCAGACGGCAAAGCCTTTCCTCATACATGATTTCAGAGCAGCATTCGACTTATCAATAACTGAAAGGCCGCCATATCAATTTCACTGATTACATGTGAGTCATCTGAACACTTTCTCACTCATAGAAATGAGTACACACAATCTAGAATGGTAGGTGGGAATTGGGCATGTCGTGTCTTGTGATGGTGGTGGTTCTGGACAAAAGCTGTGGTCACGGCTTGCAGCCCGCATAAGACTATTCAATTTTTCGTCTCCACGAGAACCCTTACTTGCGGCGATTCTCATGGATTGGCAGACATATTCTTGCCGCCAGTATCCAGCCAGCCACATATTTCAGCTCCGGAGTATCTGAGTGTCCGGCGACATGATGCTGAGAAGGCAGTGCCAGTAAACACAGACAGGGTTCGATCAACGTCTGCAGTATTGGTTGTTTCCCACCCTTCGATTCCTCTATAAAGAGTCCTCATTCTTCCGGTTTCTCTAGATGTTCTTCATCATTTCTTCTACATCTCAAACTACATTCAAACCAAAACAAAAACACAAACACCAACAAACACTATTCCTTCCATCATGTCTGCCACCTCTACAGCCAAAACTCCTGCTTGGGTCAAATCCCAGGGCACAGTCAAGAACTTGCACTGGCGAGGTGACGCCCAGGTCCCCAACACAGGCATTTCTGTCGGACCTTCGGCCGTTGTCTTTGGTGACAGCATTTACTGCTTCCACCAAGGCCACGGCAACAACGGCCAACTCTGGTACAACGTCTACAACGGTTCTCGCTGGCTTGGAGATCTCCAGGTCCCCAACACTGGCACCTCAGCTGGACCATCTGCTCTGATCTACAAAGGCATGATCTATGTCTTCCATCAGGGCCATGGTAACAATGGCGAGCTCTGGTACAACGTCTTTGACGGCTCCCGCTGGCTGGGAGATACCAAAGTGCCCAACACAGGAATGACATCCGGTCCATCTGCAACAATCCACATGGACAAGATCTACGTCTTCCACCAGGGAAGCCGAGGCAACAATGAGTTGTGGTACAATGTCTTTGACGGTTCGCGATGGTTGGGAGATCTCAAAGTTCCCAATGTCGGCATGTCCGCCTCCCCCACTGCGACGTACGTCCCCTACAAGAACACCATCCAGGTCCTTCATCAAGGTGGCGGTGACAATGGTGAACTCTGGACCAACACTTTTGATGGTAACCGCTGGCTTGGTGATGAGAGGGTGGAGCGTGTGGGCATCTCGGCTGCGCCATCTGGAATAGCCTTTGATGACAGGGTCTTTTGCTTCCATCAGGGTACTCGCTTCAATGGCGAACTGTGGTTCAATGGATTCAATGGGGAGTTCTGGGAGGGGGACAAGTTGGTCCCGAAGACGGGTATGTCGTCGGATCCCTCTGCTGTGGTTTATCGTGGCAAGATCTATGTGTTTCATCAGGGGTATGGGGACAACGGTGAGCTTTGGTTCAACGTTCTCGAGTAAGAGGGAATATGTGCTTGGATGGCTTTAGCAGTTAGCCCCAAAATCCGGTCTTTTCCGCCAACGTCTGAGGAAGTAGCTTAGTCTTATGAACTATTACTATCCATAGTGTTTACAAGTCATGGGCAAATAAGATTGAACGTGTCTTTGCTCTCATCCTCACTTCTCTCTACTGAACCAGTCTTTCGGGTTTCACGTGTGTTCTAAACGCCCAATGTCGACATACTAAGAGTAAAACAAGTCATGTTGCTATAGTAAATACCCATCAGCTTGTGAAACCATTGACCCAGTCAAACACCAAAATGTACATACGGAACCTAGTGACATGGCACATCATCATCATCCTCACAAAGCATAATATCCCGTTTCAAGGCTCTTTCATCCTTGATTTCCCTAGTTGAGAAAACATCCCGAACATGGTCGTCCATTCCTCGTCGTGCCTTTCTAGAAATGGAAACACTCAGGCACTTCTTCCTTAAAGCTCTCGAAGCCATATGGAGCCCCCGACAAACTGAATAATCACTCATGCCGCCATCTCTTATTCCCTCATAAGTGGCCTTCGCCATGTCAACACAAGTCTGGTCACTTACCTCCCAGAGTGCGCCAATAACATGTCGAAACCCTGCTAACCTGAAACCACTAATAAGGTGAATACTTTCGTCTAGGAAAGTCTTATTCTTGATTTGGCCTGTCCCGCATGCTGAAAGGTAAGCTAAGAATGGTTGACTTTGGCGAAGGTTTAGGCTTAGCAGCATTCCGACTTCCAGACTGTCAACTTTACCGTTGTCTTCGAGAAGTAGATGGCTTTTGGAAGGATCCTGGCTGTCGGTGAAACCATGACCAGCAAAATGGAAAATCTTGCATTGTGGATGTTGTGACAAGATGTCGTTCTTGTTTTTGCCAATGATAGGGTCCAGTGACATTGATGTGTGAAGCTCATGCAACATGTTGACCTCACGAGTTGCGAAGGGCAGTGTCGTGGCCCCAGGAGTAGTTTCCATCGCGACAAGCAATGATCTATCCCCCGTCACTTCTCTCGTCGGTTTTGTATCTTGACGACCGTTGATAATCGCCTTGACGGATGAACTGTAGGATGACATAACCCTCTCAATAACGGCTTCCGAGGATCCATCTGCATGATAGCCAGCAGCATGGAGAGGGAACCCACTGAGGGGGCCAGTTGGTATCCAGCATACTTTTGGCCAGCCCTCATCTAAGATGGGAATCCTGGTGAACCCAAGAAAGTCTAGAATTGGTTTCATTGCAACATCCCACAGCCAGGAGAGAACAGTGGGGCTGCTGATGCTGTCCCGGTGTCGTGATTGTGCTTTGAGCCTGTCATAGCTCAAGTCTGGAAGGGCCAAGGAGATAATTCGGTCGTGCAATACTATTAGAGCATCGGATCGATATTCACTGACGTTGATGACAACGAGAGGGTGCTCGCTCGCTGCCATTTTCAAGGCATCTTCGCTTGGTGCCCCCAGAAAGCCTTCAAACCCGGGTTGCTGTCGGATCTTATCGACGAGAATTTCGAAGGCATTGCCTTGCTCATATCGTTGGTCCGGGTCGCTGTCTTTTGTCGCTGGTAAGTCTAACGCTGCTCTTAGGCTTAGGAATTCGTTTGCCAAGTCAGGATATTTCCCCTCCAAAATGTCAACCTCGCCCCGTAGATCGTCGATAGATGTTGCCATAACATCCCGCCCAGTTTCCAAAGCCTGTAGAGCCACCAATGGCTCTTTTCCAGCATTCAGAGCCATTGAAGCTGCCTCACATGCCATACCTTCTATGTCTCGGAGCACGTACTGTACGTCAAATGCTTCGAGAAAACGGGGTATGAGAGAGGGAATCATTTTAATGAGCGAATCGGCTACCTCGTAGCCTTGCGTCCAATCTTCGACCAAGGCAAAAAAGCTCATCGCATCTTCGCCAGCTAGTATCCTATTGTAGACATCCATTGATGGATTCTGTATTACTCTCCAAAGGTGAGTGGTGCCGGTTTTGAGGTCTTCCTCGGCTCGGGTGATTTTATATTTGAGCCTGTAACGGCTTCCAAGTTCGTACAGACGACATGTAAGTGGTACATCTGTTGGGAGTGTGTTCTCCAGGCTCTGTTGCATGAATAATATGCTTTGGTTGATGTCGGTGACTGACTTTGTCTTATTGAATCTTTCCAATGCTGCCCGTGATTTCCATTGAAGATGTGTTGCTTGTTGCTTTTTAGTATCCGATGAGTCAATGGCTCTTTGCCAAATCTCAATTGCAGTATCGATATCGGAAAGTATCTTCGTTTCGTAAAATTTGTCATTATACGCTGTTCCGAGGTCTGCAAGTATCCACGAACGATTTGGGCTCTCTGCTCTGGAGATGTCAACCGCATGCTGAAGCATTTTAATGGATCTTTCTAGGTCGTTGAACGACCCGGCCTTTCGGTGCTTGGCTGTATAAGCTGTTCCGAGATTTGCGTAACAAGTAGCAAGTATAGGGTCCTCAGTAGGTGTGTGATCAACACATTCTTGAAACAACTTGATGGCCCTATCAATGTCGAAAGGGTCTTCGTTTCTTAAATACTTAATCTGATGGCCGAATGCCAGATCCCTTCGCCTGGCGGTTTTCATTTGATATGGTCCTGCTGTCGCATCGCAAGTTTCTCTCAATAGTTGCAGAGATGTATTCATGTCCCACATTGTTGCTGAAACTTGGTACTTCGCCTGGTAACCAAGACCAAGAGCGTGAGTCAGATCGACGCGGATGATGTTGCTAGGCAAGTCGAGATCCAGTGCCTGCTTGTAAATTCGGATGCTTTCATTGACGTCAGCCACATCCCCGGAACAATTCAATCTCATGCGATATGCATCTCCCAGGATTTTCATCTGTATACCACGCAATTGGTGACTTGTTTCCATCAGTGAGGCAACTTCACGACAATGTCTAATCGTACTGTCGATATCGGCCGTGTTCATATGTCTTTCACATCTGACATGGTATGCCACAGCTAGACACAAATATTGTAGTGGGCGTGCTGGACTTTCTGATGACGCTATGTTGATAGCTTCCTGAAGAGACTCGATTGCTAAATCGATTGCATCAAAGGAATTGATGAGATGAAATTTCTCCATCTGCATCATACCCAGGTTATGGAGGTGAGATACTCTTTGTGTGTGATCAAGTGAAGTTATTCCTAGCCAGTGACGGTGGTTATCGATCTGTTGATCAATATCCGACTTTGTCATGTTTTGTTCCAACGGTAAGACCCATGGCTCAGCGTCCAGCGGGAGGCTGGCATAGAAAAGGGTCCCATAAGCACTGCGGGTATACCTCAGATCTGTACCGATTTTTCCACAACTCTCCATTATCAAATAAGTATCCCGATAAGAGTTGTTTGTCCCTGGTTTGTTAACGAGGAAATTCGATGGTTAGGATTGTTGAGGCTCTGGAAGTAAGACGCGGGGGCCCAACGCTGGACCTGTTGTTTGATTGGGCTTGATAACACAGCCTCATTCTTCTAGCTAGGCAGCAATTTTATCTTTCAACATGTACACAATTGGCCAGCACTTGGACCAGAATTTGTAAGATATCGGTGTCAATGCTTCCGAGGCCACTGGTCGGATATACATATAGCGGTTTCAACTACCCTGAAGAAACAGACCTCTTACTATGTAACTGTGCACTTGTGTCACGTTTTCGGGAGTTCAGGTAATGGACTCAAGATTAATGTCGATGGCATTACATTGACCAAGAAAGTTTAAAAGACTGATACGATCGGGCTTCATTGACGTACCACCTTCGCTGTCAGTGAGAGAGAAGAAGAATTAAATCATATTACACCTTCATCATAAATAGTTTGATATCTGCAACCCATCGAACGTTCGATAATAAAGTACAAATCACTTCCACTTAGTCCAGTAAAATAAAAGAACCAGAAGAGCGCCCATTGTCAGCCTTGGCAACAAAAACAACAAGAAACTGATCCCTCGGAACCTTGGTCAGGGCTGGATACTTGTCGTCACGCTTAGGCCGAGTGAGCCTAGCTGTCCATACCCAATTATCCCCATTCCAGCTCACAGCGGATGATGGCTCACCATTAGCAAAGACATCTAGACTGATTGAAGTCTTGTCTGGGCTTTCTAGGCGACATGTTCCCGTTACTTTGACCACGCGAATATCCGAGTCTGAACCATCTTCACTCGACGCAGTTATCGATGCTATCTCCAACGTTGGCGCCATCATGGCAGGCGATGGAGGACTATTAGGAATTGCAATCTCATCTGATGGCAGCGATGGTGCCAAAGGTGGAATCTCACGACGCTTCGATGCTGCCTCGTACGCAAAGGCGTAGCTCATGATATTGGAATCATCATACGACCTGCCACAGAAATTAAGACCGACAGGCATCTTCTCTTCTGCAAGGTTTCCCATAGGTACAGTAATGCAAGGCACTCCGAGATGCTTGAGTGATCGAGCACCATTTGCATACTTGACTCCATCGCGTAGTGCATCAATCATCGATTCGTAATTTTCGTCAGAGTCAGCCAATGCAATGTCACCATTAGTTGGAAAAACAACTGCGTCAAACTTGTTCTCGGTCATCCAATCCTCCAAGTCTTTTTTTCGCATGGCCTCCAAAGCTTGGAGCGCTTCCCGACATCCAGGGAGGTCGGCTAGGGTGCTGTTTCCCCGACTCTTGACTACAGCAACCATGTCTTCATATCGGACCTGATTTTGAGACTCAGTATGCTGCGACGGGTCATCCATAGGAGCAATGTGGGGATTTATCTTGTCAAGCTCAGCAAATGTGAAGTCTGGGATATCTTTATCACCATTGCTGCGTAGGAAGTCGTCCCAACTCAAAGCAATCATATCACATCGCTCCAGCGCCGTCCATTCCTGAGAAAGATTGGGAACGTTCATGCTTTGACCGGGAAAGTCTTGTCTGGTGTAGTTCTCGAAAATGGGGAAATCGGTCTCAATGATAGTGGCGCCCAGCTTCTCCATGTCTGCGCGCGCTCTTTCCCACAGCGCTTTGACGCCTGGAGAGCATGCGTTCTCCGGCTTTGCACCTTTAACCCCGATGAAGCATCTAGGGACAGCTAGCCGTTTATTTCGAAGCACATCTGGATTGGCGAGCGAGAAATAGTCATTAGGTCGTATATCGCTAACCTTTGGCAATGATACATATGGTTGCGAACGCCAGAAATCAGCGTTGCCAGCAGCATCATAATCAGTGGCGACCACGTTCAGTACGTGAAACAAATCCTCCATGGTTCTTGTGTGAGGAACGACCTGGTCGCAAGTCGGATACAAAGGCCATAAACCTCGTGGAGGAATGACACTGCGGGACGGGGCGTAGCCGACCAGTGCATTGTTGGATGCTGGGGAGCGACCTGAAGTGACGGCTTCTCCAGCGAAACCAAACGCAGCCAGATTTGCTGCAGTAGATACGCCACAGCCGTAGGATGACCCAGAGGCATAAGCAGTGCACATATACTTTTGGTTATATGGGCTCTCAGATCGACCATATAAGCCTCGCTGACACCCGCCGTCAGCCATTGGTGGCATATTAGTCTTGCCAAGTACAACTGCGCCTGCATTGCGAAGCAACTCAACAATTGCAGCATCCGAGGTTGCTATGAGCTTTTCAAAAGCAGGGGACGCAGCAGCGACAGTCATACCCTTGACTTTATAGCTGTCTTTCAATGTAAAGGGAATACCTTCCAGTGGTCGCAGCGGCTTTCCCGAATTGCGATAATCGTCTGAAGCTTTGGCTTCGGCGAATACCTCTGGGTTTATTAAACATATCGAGTTAAGGCATGGACCTCTGCAGTCAAACTTGCCAATTCGATGGAGGTAAAGAGCAACAAGCTCAACACTGGTGATGACTCGATTGTCTAGCAATCCTTTCAGGTCGCTGATGCTGGCTTCGAGCAGTGACAGGGTGTGTTTGTGTGTCATATTGAGGAACGGTAAACAAATAGGTCTTAAATGTCAGGGTTGTTGGAAAAGACTCAATAAACTGAACAATTGTGATAGAAAACATCAAGGTATTTATGTAGTGTGGTGTTGCAGTCTACCATCGTATCAAAATGGTTTCCTATATTAAACTTACAGTCGTCGCCTGACCTCAACTTCCTCTCCGAAGTTGATTATCTAGCGCTCCGACGTTCCCTTATCACAAAAAGTGGCTCGGAATTCATCTTCGGAAGCTCTTAACCTCTATAGGAAAGGTCGTTGCGCATGTTATATGGGTTTGATTGGGTTCATTAGCGAATCACGAGTAACATCGCGTATTACCCCTCCGAGACTCAGACAATATCACGTCTCTCCGGACAAGATCAACCAACAAGTGTTTCCGAACTTTGAAAGGCCCTTTCGTTTATCTCGGCGTTGGTTAATATTACAAATAGGTTCATTGAACTCCTCGTCGGTTTTACCCGAACGACCCACTATGACAGGGCATGGAAAGACAGCTTGTTGTTGGACATGCAAAATCCGGCACGTCAAATGCGACGCTACACCGTCTGAATGTCTCCAGTGTGCCAGTAGACAGGTCCATTGTCACGGATATGGTCCAATGCCATCGTGGATGGATGGAGGTGAAAATGAAAAGGAGGAGAAGCAACGCATCAGACTTGCTATAAAGAAGAGCGTTAGAGAGAGAAAGAGTCTCCAGGCACGTCAACGCAGAGACCATAATCGAGTCATACGTCGAGAACGGAAGGTATCAAAAACGGCTGAAGAGGGCACACAACTCAACATAATTTCTCAAAGTAAGTGCTGTGTCCTAACAAAAAGCGGGTTTTGCTTAAATCTTTAGAAAATTCGGGCTCAGCAGCGACATCATCTTCAGCATTGACCCCTCAATCCTTGCAAAGCCAAGTCCTCTCAGGACAATCATTCGCTATACCCCTTGGATATGACGAAGCCGATCTTCTGATGCACTACCTGGATCATGTTTTCCCCTATCAGTACCCATTTTTTGACAAAGGAAAATGGTCTCGAGGGTGGCTCCTTTGGCTTCTAAGCAAAAACGGGCCGCTTTGTCGAGCAGCACTGGGTCTTGCAGCGTTGCACAAGCGATCGTTGCTGGGTGAGACAAATAACCATCACATTGAACTCGAGTTTCACACCAAAGCGGTCAGGCAGCTACAGGACTTTCTTTCGTCCGTCAATATAAATGAACTCCGGCCCGACAATGAGATTCTAGTGGAGATAATCGCTTGCGGTATATCACTTGTTAGTTTTGAGGTGATTCTGGCTCCCCATGGAAGTGATACGTAATCAGTGTTGACTGATGATAGGTCCTACGAGGTAGTGCTGCGGACTGGCAACCACACTTATCTGCCATGGCCTCCATCGCAGTCAAGATACATAACCAGCCTCGGTTTCATCAATCGTCAGATCAGCTTATCGTTGGAAGTAGAGCTACGGCTGCTATGGCGTTCCAAATTCCGGTCCTACTTTGGATAGACTTACTGGCTTGTGTAGCGACTCGAGAAGCCCCCAAACTTCCGTACACTGAGTGGCTGGGGCCAAGTTGCAACTTTGAACTTGCACATATAATGGGTTGCCACAACTCAGTCATGAAGTCCATAGGAGACTTGGCCGTTTTAAGTCGGTGGAAGGCCAATTCTACCCTAACAGATAGTCTTGATATCATGGAATTTGACAAGGCAAGACAAAACATCGAAAATGATCTAGAAAACGCCATGGATTCAACACCCATGGCCTTTATAGAAGTTCGAGGACTATCACCCACTTTCGTGCCGAGCCAATCGTCTAACCAAGCGAAATCAGAGCAGCCATCTGGTCAAGATTGCGTCACTCGCATATTCGCTGCGGGTGCATTAGCCCAGCTCGAAGCCGTGGGCGTTGAAGCTTCAAAGGACAAAACGTCAACTCGAATAAGAAGGGCAGTGAGTCGAGTGATATTAGAGATCAAAATGGCAAACCAATTGATCTCTCCTCGACAGTTGAGCTGGCCTATATGCGTTGCTGGTTGCCTAGCTGATCTAGACCAGCAGCCATTCTTCGAAACATTACTAGACAGTGTGGTAGCCAAAGAAACTGGTATGATAGGAAACTGCGGGACTGTTCGTGACATCTTGAGAACATGTTGGAAGAATAGGGTGGAGAAGCCGAATGTACGTTGGGACTGCAGTAGTATCATGCAGCAGATGGATGTATGTGCCCTTTTACTATGAGAATTAGAATGTGCTAGAAAAGTCTAGAATTTCCTTCCATAAGTAATAGCCACTCAGCATCAACATAGATAGCATTCAGATAAAATTGTATCATTAAAAACATATTTCGCAACTAATTAACCCTTACTGTTATAAAGAATCTATGCTACGACGAGCTCATCTGTGCTGGTGGCGTGGAAATGGTTTATCTGTGGGGTTTTTAAAGAATGAACAGGTCTGAGACTCTGCAACGATCGTGAATGATGCCCTGTGCTTCTGTCCTTCGACTCCAAATGAATGCCGGCACTGGCACTAGCACCGTATTTGCCATAATTTGTGGTGAACATGCGGGGGATTGCAATTCTGAGAAATGGCTTGATGGTAGCCATGGAGCCACCGATAATGCTGAGGTTCAATTCTAGAACGCACCACATCAAGGCCATGACGGTGTTGTCTGCGATTGTCAGTTTGGTTGGAAAAATGCTAGGGTTGAGATGTCTTACAAGTTAGATCTGGGTCGTGGAGTAAAACACTAAGAGACTGTAGTCGAATGATACTGATAACGCAAACCCTTGTTCAGTTAGTCATGGTGTTCAATAATGAGAATATATGGAAAACTTACGATGCACCCATAGTCAAGAGAACACCAACACCGATCTTTTGCTTCTTAGGCAACATCAGTGACTTAAGCCACGGAAGTGGGATCAACACAGTCATGATATCTGCAAAGATTCCCAAACCGGCTTGTAAAAAGTAAAACACCGGTCTGTTGATGCATTTGGCGGTTGCGATGACTTCAGGATCCCAAGAGCCTCTGATAGGGTTACATGAGAATATGTTGACAAGGACAGATGCTGTCGAGTATCCCATGATAAAGGCAAAGGCTGTCCAAATAAGGATTCGTGCTGATTTCATGGGAAATATTCGCAGATAGAAGACGAGAATACTGCCCTTGGCGAATCCAGTGGCGGCACAGAAAAAGATGGCCGCGAGCAGATTATTTAAGGAGAAATTGGGAAATAGATCTGGTGAGAATGGAACGTTCCAAAGATGTTTGCCCATTCCATAGTTTGTCACTGAGATTGTAAGTAATGAGAAAGATACATGTAACTCTAGAACCTACTATTTAGTGTAAAGGAAACAAGGAACACAGTGCACACCTAGTCAAACAGTTAGAATGGTTTCACTTATGTAAGGAGAGTCAAACCGTACCCAAGAAAGAATCATGAGATCTATCCCATATTAGCGAGTGCTGTTCAGTGGATAAACGAGACTTACAGTCATCAAAAGAAAGCTTGCATACAATACATGCTCTCGTGTAGACTCGAATAACCATGCATACTGTTGCCAGCGGGAAAAAGACAGCCGTGATGACCACCAGGGGGGCAGACTCGGCGGCCTGGCCGACATCACGGACCATTCCTGGAGGTGGATCCATGGGATACAAAACTCCATTTTCGACGGACATCTTTGGTGTACTCAAGGGTTTCGAGAATGAAACGCAAATGTCAAACGAGCTTAAGTCAGTAGTGAAGAATAGTCCCAAACTATCGAACGCCTTGAAAGAAGAAACAAGACTTGAGTCTAGATATAAGAACTAAAATTCAACCTAAGCTTGATCTACCTACTTCTGCGTGTGTTTCCAGTGCTGACTAGCGTTCGCACAAACTCAATCCAGTGCCTGATCAACGGATGACCTACCCAAAGTTCTCATGCGCTTGGACATTGGAAGATCTTTTGTACGCAGCGATCTTGGCCATGTCGTGCGACAGGATCGATCACCTGATTCGGTCGATATGCTTTCGGTTGATATGGCGTTATTGCGCAAAGTGTCGTCTGCAGGGATGTAAACCACGTTTTGTTTGATGAAGAAGTGCCGCTTTGACGTTGTGACGTTTTTGTCTGACAGGTCAGATTTGTTGCGCCGCTGCCGAGGTACCGAGATGGAACTTCAGGGGAGTCATGTTCATGCAGGGGAGTTTGACACCTTGCGTGATTTGCTATGGATTTTCTATTTCTTTGCCAGTCTGGGATGAATGCTGAGCCTCCTCAACATTCTCAAAGTTGTCAACGAGAGGGTCGACCCATTTGCGCAGATCGAATCTCATGATGGAGTTGAGACCTCATTTGCATCCGTCCTGATTACTTCCAAGTGACTGGAACTATTTTGTTCTTCAACGCTGCATGGCCATTTGGATTACCCAAACGAGACAAGTTTACGACAAGAGACTACTGAAGCAGAACGTCGACAACTTGGTTAGTCGCGTAGATCCAAATATCAGACAACCTGAACCCATATAAATCCGCTGAGGTAATTCATATCTCTGCAATCCGGGGCGAACAGCAACTATTCTACCCAATAGCTGATAGGCAGTGTTTACTCGACCGAGACTTTACCTCGGGAGATTGACATAATACAAGACTGGAACATTTCCGGATCGGCATTTATTTATCTACTTGTGTACCCTGATCCTTACTTTCTACTCCGCATCATAAACCGTGCGCGATGCCAAGCGGATTTGTTCCCGCTGTGTCGTCCATGTATGGTTCCAGAGACCTGAGCTAACACTATTCTTCTCTAGTTAAAGCGTAACTAATCAAATAAAAACGGGAACTCTTGACTCTGACCGCCCAGAGCTCAAATGAAAGCCCTCAAACAGACCCACCTCTTGGGTATCCATTCCAGGGTGGTTTATCTCCTACCATCTCTAGTTAATAAGCCGATGCAACTGGTTATTACCGTGCTTATCCAGGTTCACATGAACGACGGAACTTTCAATCACTTTGCGACTAAAACTTCTGCCGGAGCCGTCCAACTCTAAAGATCCCTTGACCCGGCTTCTTGTAAATACTTTGTTCCGCACCAGTCACCATGTTCAGCAATACTGCAATCGGTCTGTTGTCACTGACAGCTCTGTGGCTGAACCCTGCAAGTGCCGCAGAGAAATCTAACACAGGCTGTGAGGTACTTAAGCTTACCTTCCCTGACAACACATTCTCTCCCAAAGATGCGGTCTACGAGTATGAGTCCCAGAACTTCTGGTCCAACAACGAGATACTCAGTCCGGCTTGTGTCTTTCGTCCAACATGTCCCACTCAAGTAGCCAAAGCTGTGAAGCTCATGAGTCTCGGCGTCACATCCTTCGCTGTGCGCGGAGGTGGACATATGGCAATCACCGGCGCGAACAACATCGATGATGGCCCGCTCTTTGTCATGTCAAACCTGACTACTCTGGGATTGACCCAAGACAAAGAGTCTGTTTGGGTAGGACCTGGTTTGGACTGGGGTCATGTCTACCGTTATCTAGGCCAACACAAGCTTGCAGTCGCTGGAGGTCGTCTTTCCCCAGTCGGTGTGCCTGGGCTGCTGCTGGCTGGAGGTGTCAACTTCCACGGCAACCAACGTGGATGGGCAGCTGATAACGTGCTCGAATATGAGCTTGTGCTCGCCGAAGGCAAGGTTGTCTCCGTCACAGCAGAGTCTTACCCTGATCTCTTCTGGGCTCTCAAGGGTGGTTCCAACAACTTTGGTATTGTGACAAAGTTCAGACTCGCCACTCTTCCATCTGATCAAATCTACGCTGGCGTGTACAGCGTTGCTGACATCCCCGGATTTCTCAAGGTATGTGAACTTCAAAAATAAGTAAACTTACATCCGACTAACACTACTCCAGGCCGTTGCCAATTTCTCCGCCTTCAACACTGATCCTCTCGCGCACATCGTTCCTCAAGTCATTGCAGTCGACGAAGAGACAACCATTGGCGGCGCGATTCTCTTCTACGACAGCGATTCTGACCCTGAGCCTGACTGTTTCCGACCATTCTTCGATCTTCCCTCAATTGGCAACACATTTCAAAAGCAGACGCTGGCCCAGTTCTCAGATGAGACAGGCAAGCTAGTCACACCAAAGATCAACGACCAGTTTATCGCCGGTACTACCACGGGCAAGACCTACGAGGAAATTCTCGAGGGTGTTCAGATCGTCAATGATGTCTTCCTTGCTGCTTTGCCCGAATTGTACAAGGTCCTTCATGTCGAGGACCGCAAGCTCATCTCAGTTGACTGGCAACCCATTGGCTCGCTGTGGGAAAAGGCCTCCAAGAAGTACAACCCCGGAGGTAATGCCCTTGGATTGGACACCGAGACCAAGGGAACATACATTGCCTGGGCCGAGGTGGTAGAATGGAGCGGCGATGAGCACAATGATGAGATCTTCAAGTGGATCGAGGATACGACATGGGCTATCGGCAATGCTACTCAGAAGGCAGGCCTGTACGATCCCTTTTACTATATGGGAGATGCTGCTGGCTTCCAGAATATCTATGATGGGTATGGTGCGGAAAACAAGCAGCGTCTGCTGGATATCTCTCGCAAGTACGATCCTCTGCGCGTGTTTCAGAAGTATTGGCCGGGCGGTTTTAAGATCGGAGAGTAGAGATGGTCACTATGGATCGCCGTGAGGAGAGTAGATAATTATGAACATCAAATGAATCATCTTAAGGAGAATAATCATAACCACATCTAATCATGGATTCTAGCGACTCTATCAACTTATTGAACCTCCGTCTGACCTAACTAAATCTCGTCGTTGTCTATCTACTACATCGATGATCCAATACATCAGACATTGATACGATGTCGCCACACCAGCTGCTCCTCGCGAGCACTATAAGTCGAAGCGCCCAGAATATCCCTCATCTGTTGCACACTCGTAAACATAATCTGTCTCGCGATGAAGAATCGAATTCCCTCTGTGCAAGGCGGACTAGTCAAACTTCCCTCATAAGTCCAAAACTCGTCAAAATACTGCACACTCTCCAGAAGCAATTTGTGATTAAGCGTTGCTTCCTCTGTGATCTCTGTCTCATTGAAGCCAATCATCTTGGGAAGCTGTGCCAAAAAGCTATTCTCTTTGTTTCCTGGATCTAATCGGATAGCCAGCACGGCGCGCTCTTTGCCTTGTTCATTGACGTGAACGAGATGTAGCTCTGCCCTTGAGCGGTGTCGCTCAACGGTGTGATCGGCGGGGGCATGGATGTGCCAGCCTTTCAGGTAGACAGTTTCATTGTCAAAGCTGAAGGAAGGATTATTGGTCCAAATGGCATCTTCGTTCTGCACAGTGAATGCAGGACCATAACCCCAGTTGAAAAAGTTGCCTGTGATTTCATTGGGATAGTTCCATTCTTTGATCAAGTGTTCAAGAGATAGGCCTTGCTTGAGAGCTATAGGAATAGGTGATTGCTGTGTTCCTGTTTGGCAGAGATGGTAATCTTAAACGCGCAATATCAGTAACTGTTCCTCATAACAAAAGGATGTGTTCATACCAGGGTTGATGCGTCCCCAATTGTAGGATGCATCGTAAGCCCAGTCTTTACTGTTAGGATCGGCGCGAGGGTCAATGTGTCGCTTCTTATTCTTGAGGGAGTAGTGATTGTTATGCTCTGCACAAGACAAGACAGTGGTGGCATAAGTGGCCACGGCAAAAAGCTGAGAAATACGCATTATGAGGGGTTTTTGCGGTATAGCAGAAGATGTGTAAGAGAGTGTGATTTCTTGAGTTTAGACGGGGAACGAGCTCTTTTTGAAGCAATTTAATATTTCATTGGGATGATCATTAATGCTGTTGATACAGTCTAGCGTCAAGCTATGTCACTGCCAAGCCAAGCTATTTGAGGCGCGGGCAGTCGTCACAACTCCAGCCTATCATGAAAGTAATTGTCCTACCAGTTCATCGTATGCCAAGTCCAAGGTCCTTGCGAATTTACAAAAAGTTATACTAAATATCAAGTGAGGTTGCAGTGCTAGAAATACTGCGGCCTGTTTAAGTTGGAACAGGCAAGTGAGGCCAACAACAACAAAGTCCAAGCCTCAAAGTTGCCCATGGGGTAAGGTACTAAAATTTAGGGTTTACCGTAGCGGTGGTTGTTAGCGTGAGTTGGCTTTCTAGGGGTAAGGAAATGGGCCTTGTTCCTGAGCTTAAATAAAGGAGGTAGGGGAGAAGTCAACGTAGGATGGCAACGGAAGAGCTAGTGTTTCATTGAATAGACATTTTAACGGTTAATGGTTAAACATTCCAGTTCAGGCTCGTTTTGTTGGTTCTACAAGTTTCGCATCTAAAGTCAAGTCGTTAGTAGTAAGAAACAAGTGCATCTTATCGCATGGAGACCCTGGATAAACACAGCCTCATTTGATCACGCAGATTTTTAAGTTTGGTATTATCCGGCAATGCTTCGATTGCCGAAGATTCCGATGGTTTTGTGTTTAGAAGTTGGAACTAGTGTCCCCGTTCGACGGCTTCACATGCCTAATACGTTAAGCTCGCGGGATTTCAGGTTTACATCCTGATTAAACACGTTTAAGAGCAATTACATCATTTTCCAATAACTCCAGCTATCGAAGAAACCTACAGCCTTGGTAACGCTCAAAGCCACGTTCCACGTCGTATGTGAAAGGCTGAGCCTGGGACTAAAATATTGCATTTACCCTGTAACCGCTGATCTTTTGGTGATATGTTGTTCCCTGCACGTTGGCCATGGTTACTTGTCAGCAAATACGACACCGTGATTGGCCGAGCACAACATCACTGGCCAGAAATAATCAAACTCCATACCGGATACACAATGTCACCCCGCGAAGTTTGACGGAGTCGGTATTTGAGCTCGGCAGTATCTTGTAACCAGAGCAATTTGTGTTTGTTATCTGTACCATTTGTCACAGCTCAAGACCACAACTGCTTACCCTGGACTGGATAGCTAGATAGATCACGTGGCGATAAGCTTATCGCCGCGACTTTAGTTTAACCGACAGACAGATCCTGAACGTAGCTCTTCGAGCTACGTCTTGTCAATAGAGCCTGACCTGCCTGCAGTGCCTATCTGTAGCAAT
>JAGDUQ010000088.1:0-76478 GCA_017656675.1 Fusarium nepalense
TGCATGTCTCTGATTGCCTCTGCTTCGTAGACTTCTGGTCCTTCGATTTCTTCTGGTTCGTTGCCGGTTTTGACTTGGATCGTGTCTGCGGCGGTCTCAAGGAGTGAGATGTGGTAGGCTCGTATGTGTATATGGTTGGCTTGAGCGATGTTTCCGTGTTCTTTCGCTCCTTGGATACACAGGTCTTCCTTGCTGCTGTAGCAGCGTATTCCTGATTCGTCGTACAGTAGTGTGTAGGTCTGCTTCCATTTGTTCTCGAGTCTGTCATCCTCGTGTCGGAGGTACCTTGCCGTTTCTCTTGCTGCTCTTCCTCGTGTTCCCATGTTTCGGACCCGTCGATGGTTACGTGTGCGAAGTTGATGTTCTGCTTCTCTTTCTTTCATGACTTCTTCTTCCTTTTCCTGGATCTTAGTTCGTACAGGAATGTTATCGATTGCTTGGTTGCTTTGTGAGCTTGCTGGAGTGCCGGGGGTCGTCATTACTCCCAGCGTCTGTGTGTTCTTCCAGTGCCAGTCTCGTGCTCGTCGTCTTGTTCTTTCCTTTTCTTCTTCAGTTCGGTTGTGGTATCTTTCTCGTTGAGCTTCAGCTTTCTCTTCCTTCGTCTTGCTTCTTGTTTCTTGTTCATAGCGTTCCTGGATTTCTTCCTTGCTCTCAAAGGGGTTCTTGGGCTGTTGAGCTGAGCTTTTCTTGTGATGGTTTTTCCAGTTGGCTTTCTGTGGCTGGTTAACTAGAGTAGTTTTGTTTGCCATATCGTAGCCGTCTCGACACATTCCGAGTGTCTGGGTTCGTGTCGCCATTTGGGGTTCCTGTGTGTTAGTCATGCCTAATGTTTGCCTACCTTGATTGGGGTTTCTTGGCTTCTTTGGCTGTGGGCATTGTCGTGACATGTGTCCCATTTGGTTACAGTTGTAGCACTTATATCTGCTTAGGTCCCGTCGTGGTCCTGTTTGAGTGGCTCCTAAATCCATTGGTCCTGGCTGTGTGCCGTAGGAGGTGTTGTTTTGACGAGTTTTTCCTTGGTTGGCGTGGTGGCGGTGCCCGTTCGTGGGGTAGTTTCGAGTGTTCTGCCCCTTTCGTGTTTTCCAGTGGAATTGTCGGTCGTCAATTTCGACTGCTCTGTTGATGTATTCAATGAGCGTCTTGGGTCGTTTTTCCTTGTACAGTTCGGCTTGTACTGGTTCTTTGAGCGCGTCAAAGAAGTTGGACATGAGGGCTTCTTGTCCCCAGTTCAGTTTGGCCGCGAGCTGGAGGTATTCTGCTTCTAGTTCAGATGCAGATCGGTTCTGTCGAAGTGATTTTATCTTCCTTTCGGCCTGGGTTGTTTCATTGATGGTGCCGAAGGTGGCCTTGAGCGCTTCTTCGAATTTCCCGTAGCTCGTGTAGTAGTCGTAGGTGCGTGGTTCCAGCTGGTCTAGGTCTCCTTTCGTTGTCCAGTCTGCTAGGACAGGTTGGAACCATTGGGCTGCGGTCCCCTTAAGTCTTCCTGATGCGTAACGGGTTTTGTTGGTCTCGTCCTGGAACTGGGTAGGGTAGTATGACATGAATGCCCTACACTGGGTGAGGAACGTTGCAAGTTTCGCAGGGGTCCCATCGAACATCTCAGGTGGGTTTGGTTTGAGGATTTCTCCTGCGTCTTTGCCGTTTACAGCGGTGTTTGCCAACGCGCGTATTTCTTGCAGTCCGTTTTAATTGTTCTGATTCTGCTGATTCTGCAGAGACAGGGCTTCTTCAAGGAGGTGTCGGAGGTTTTCAATGTCAGCGGTCATGCTGGTGACTTGCTCTCGTAGTTGTTCGACCTCCGTGTCGTTGGAGCTTTCGGAATCGGCGTCCATTTCTTCCTGAAGGTTTGGTGCATTGTGAACAGGAGTGGCGTTGTTGTTGGCAGCGTTCTGCTGTTGAACAGTGGTGGTTGGGGCAGCCATTGCGTAGGATATTGCTCAGTGTCTTACTAATCGCTACAGGGTAGGTGGGTTTCCTTAGGCTGACAGGATAGAGAGGACAAGCTTTAGTCTTGACACAATACAGAGGCTATTATCATTCTACCTAGTTGCCACTATACGACCTCATTACAATATTAGTAAATATATAAGTTATAGTATTAAATAAAGTAAAGTATTATATCTCTTAATAGTGAATAAAGGGATTCAGAGAGTTGACCTTTTTTCGTGGCAAGTGTCTTCAATGACACCGAGCTTCGCGAGCTCTTGACAACGCCCCCGGGCACAATTTCATATGTGGTATTTGCGACTTCTTCGCAGCCTGGAACACCACCAGGCTTCGACAACTTGCCTCACTGATTGAGACCACCAGACAAAACCGCTAGGTCGAAACGGTATAGAGCTTACCTAGTGACTATAGAACGGGGCGACTGCCTCATCCACAGAGCAGCGTTCTGGCCGCCCTGGGTTTTTCCCTACAAGGGGTTTCCCCAAGGATGCACGGTTCTAGGGTTACAGCTACTGGCGATCTTAGAGATCATGGTTCCCCTACTCTTAGGTATAGAAAGCTACTTGATCTATCTGTGTAAGAGAATTCTAGGCTGGAGAGGAACATTTCCCGCTGACGGGATAACCACTTGAAAGTAAAAGCGCCTTTGTGCCGATGATATGCTGGATGAACTAGATAGAAGCGCTGCTGAAGAGAAGCTCTGCTGAGATCAACTGTATTGATGTCCATGGGACGTGCTTGACCGGCAACTACTGTAGAGCTAGCTACGAGTAGAGAGGTGCCTTTTGGGGGTGATGAGTACAGAAAAAGCTCGAGCATGTATACGGCTCCGATCCCAAGAGGCCTTGCAGATGACCTGAGGGGGGTTCAGTACAGCAGCGATTGTGGATAGTTTAGCTCAGCACGTCCTGTGCTCCAGTAGGAGACATTTTGGGGCCAACGGCCCCCCGGACGAAAAATATACATAACATAACATAACATAATAACTAGGCTAGGGAACCCCTACCAGTCCATACCCCTGCTTCCATTTCCACCTATCCATTCCACGGAACCCTGTCGTGGATGGATGGATTATGTAATGGCCAGCTCCATGGAATGGATGGAAATGGATGTACGGACCATCCATTTCCACGCCGTGGATACGTGGACGGTAGACGTGGAATGGATCGCCAGCCTGCCTAGGCGGCTGTGCCAGCGGATAGCTTCTCCTGTCAAAGGGGCCCTCTTGGTGTAAGAGTTGAATTTATGGGCTGTCAAAACTGCTGGGGTTATAGCTGCTGGTTGATACTTAATGACGTATTGACCATGCAGGTCTTGAATCGGGCATGCAAGTGTTCGATCGAGCCATCGGAGGGTCGCTGGGTCGTGCCGGTTGTCCCAATAGAGACCTTTCCTTCCTAGTTGACGTAGGAGACTAGAGTCGTAAGGAGTCGAGGGCAGTAGGCCACATCTTCGAGCAGCAGGGCTCGAATTCCCGTAAGCCTAACAGTCATGGTTCCGTAGCCTAAGATGGGTAGTTTTCGGTCTCCAGCCCAGATACAGTCACCTGGAATAGCCGGTTGAAGGCTGGCTAGTCTATCGGGGTTATTAGTCATTGAGATAGTGGCTCCAGGGTCAATGATCACGGAGTTCCGTAAGGGATAGTCATCCCTTTGAGCTGTAAAGATAGCCTTGACTTCGGAGATTGGTCGGCTGTATAGTCATTGGTCTAATTCTTCCTCCTTGGTTGGCTGTGACGGGATCTTGGGTCTGCCCATGTGACCCGATGAGATCAATGCTGTCCATCAGTTTTTCGTGTTTATCAAAAAACTCTTTGACGGCATCACCAAACATTTCTCCAAGTTGTACATTGAGCTGTGCCATTTTTGAAGGAGTCGTCTTGGTCTCCCGAAGCATTGTGAGCACGGGTTTCTTGATCCATTGAAGTGCGGGCACCTCATCGTACTAATTATCTGGTCAGTACCAGACGGGAAGATATCGCGAAGTGTAACATACTTTAATGAGCCATTTGTAGAGCGTCATCCGGAGTCTCTTGGTAATATTGAATAAGTGCACAGCCGATACCATCCATGGTAGTGCCACTGTTCATTCCCAGTACTGCCAAATCAAGCGCACCAGTACTAGATGGCCTATGATGGCCATTTCCATTGAAAGAGTTACCATTAAAGTCATGTGGTTGACCAGTGGTAACGGAGTGACTCCCACTTAGCTGGGTGTGTGATCGTGCCATGATGGGATGATAGGATATGTTCAATATGTTCAAGAGGATCGTTGAGTATTTTTGGGACACAGTTCACGGACTTTAATGTGCATTTAATATAATTTGATGGGCGATGCAGGGTTCGAAGCCGCCTCAATGCGTACTACACTGAGAATCCAATGTTTGGAATTTCGTGACGACGGGGTCCCGGCACTATTAAGGTCAATCAACACCAACAAATCGAATACCAAAAACAAGGAAGTCAACAGATTATGCAAATAAAATAGGGATCATGTACCTTCAAGTGCTCGTTTACCAGCATTTTTATTGTAGTGCGCTATAATAACACTACCAATCTTTATATACCGCAATCACAACAGCCTGAGTGACTCCCTGATGCTGCATCAAGCCTGAGCAGGCATCCCAAACAACTCCACCATGCGGTACCGCGGAGACGAGGTATGGAAGTGGGTGATGCCCTTGGCGTATGCGTCAAAGTTGTCACGATACTCGGGCTCGTCCGCAAGAGCAGCCAGCACACGATCGCGGACGCAAATGCCCTCGTCAGCCAGAGTGCGAAGCGCCGCAACTACGTCGACTCCGTCCTTGTGGGCACGCATGTCAATGTAGTTGCCCTTCTCTCCGTCCAGATGCTCCTTGTAGAAGGAGATGACGTCGTTGACGATGTTGGTAAAAATGATCACGTCGGGAATGGTCTGGACAAACTTCTCGAAGCCACTTGTGGGCAGCTGAGGGTCCGAGGCGCGTACAAGTGCCAGCAGGGCGTACATGGGTGACAGCCCCGTCTTGAAGCGCAGCCAATCGGGAAAATTAGGGGCCTCTCGGTGTACCTCTGCATGCTTGGTCAACAACTCGATGCCAATGCCATTGACAAAGTCATAGCAGGCGATGACGATCATGTTGGCGACGAGCGGATCAAAGTGCTTCCACAGTTTTGGAGTCAGCTCACGGGCATACCAGTCGAGTACCGGATCGCCGGTTGGCTGCCCTGTGGCAATGTTGAGCTGCAGCTGCCGCAGTACTTCGGGCTTGTCTTGAAGGATGTCTTCGGCGTGGAAAAAGAAGATTGTGAGCTGCGCTACTATAACCTGATACTCGAACGGGTGTGACCAGGTGAAGTCGGCTGCTACATAGCAAGCAAAGGAGAACTGATTCTTGGAGTTGATCAGGTCCAAGTGTACCCCGAGGCTCGATGACTCCAGTTCTGACACGACGGCAGCACGGAGCTTCTCAACATGGGTCAACGTGAGGGCATCAGAGTCGATCTTGCGGCCCCCGGTGACGCCACTAACAAAGTGCGAGAGAGTCTCCCGAATAGAGGCCATGGACTCCTGTTTTCCTTGTCAGCACAAGCATCCTTTAAACCTAGATAGTGGTATATAAGGTTGCCGGGGTAGTAGCATATACCTCAGAAACCTCAACCATGTTGACTAATAGGGTAGGTGTATTATGGTTCAGTAAGTGCTGGACTTGGTTGAAGATACAAGAATACTACGTCTTAATTTTCGCAGGCACCTGTTCGGAGGAATGTAGCTTTTTAAACCTATGGACAATGCCTCTCCACTGTTACCCACGCCGTGCCTTGAGCCACTAAGCCCGTGTATGCGAAATCCTGAATTTTACCTCGCGTGAAGGTTCCAGCAGGAATGCTCCCAGATCCGAGGACATGGCATGTAGCCTGGTGGAGTTTCTCGAAGAAAGAAGGTAAGGAACAAGGACTGCTCCGCTCTGCCGTCTTGAGGGCCTGTAAAAGACCAAACGTGGTGAATCCTAAGCGTTTCAACAATGTCGTGACAGTAAAACGACGGAGAAATCCCCGCTCCTCTCTCCCCATTGCTGGCCAGTTGGATCACCGACAAGGTCGGAAAGCACATCAGAGGTGCTCGGAAAGAGCTCACAATGACTGCATGCCCGGGGGGATGATGTGACACTTGAGTAAACTCGCTTACAGCTCACAGGGGGCACCGAAGATTAAAATATGGCCCTTCCGAAGCTGGTTGTAAAGTTACTTGCGGACAAGGGGGGGACAGAGGTGAGAGTCGTGGTATTAGAACAAACTTAAATACCGCCAACAGGGTTCCGGTTACATTCTCCATACAATAAGGAGGTGATAGCTATTACATGAACTTATAGGGAATGCCAACGTGGATGCTTGTGAATGCTACATTGACTAATTAACTTTTGTCATTCTTGTAAACGTTATAAACGGTTAGATCATGTAATGACCCGAATGGCTTGATTCTTCTGTTACGACTCTACCAATAGGAACCCCATGTCAACTCCGAAGACGCTCCCTTCCCCTCGATTCTCAAACAGTCGGCTTGGGCTGGTTAAGAATAACATCAATGACCTTGTGGTCATCGTAAGTAGCAACGGTGCGCTCACACAAGGCAGCAACGCGCTCCTTACTCTGCAGGCCGTCAGGGCAGATAAGCCAGATGACGTTGGTCATGAAGGACCGACGGTACTCAATCATGACCTCCGGGTCGTTATGACGGTCAAACTTAGGCCCGCCAAGCCGGTGAAGCGTCTCAAGATAATGGTCAAGAATCTCCATCTCGTGGGCACGGCGGTCCTCGATACTCAACATGGCCGTCATGTGGTAGACGATATCGTGGAAGCACGACCCAAAGTGGAAGGCAGACCAGTCTAGGAACCCGATGCTGCCGTCAGCTGTAAAGTATATGTTGCCAATATGGGTGTCGCCGTGCAGCAGCGTGCGGAATCTAGGGTTGCGCTCGGCGTAGTAGCGGTTCAGGGCCTCGTTGCACCGCTTACCATCCATTAGGTACTCGGGCAGCTGGGGTCGCCCGGGGGTCCGTACCACCTCGTCCCAGGGCATACACATGAACTTCATGGCTGGGTCGTAGTTATTCCAGATCCCTGCAGCTGTGTTAGACATCTGCCATACGAACAAGGCAGAACGAAAAAAAGAAGAAAGAAGAAAAAAAAAAGGGGGTGGGAGGGGAGGGGACTTTCTTACATGGATGATCCTCCTGGCTCTGACCCCAGTATTTTGCATGCAGACCCGCCAGCTGCTCAACGCCGTTCATGACCTTCTCGGCCGGGTAGGAGGTGACCTCGGCGGGGAAGGTACAGCCCTCGCTGTTGAGGTCGTTCATGATGGCGATACCCTGCGTCTCGCTCGTGCCGCTCCACCAGCCCTTGGGGAAAACCATATGGTCCACGGTGGGAGCAATCTTTGTGAAGAACATGGCCTCGCGCTGTGCCAGGCTGACGGTCCAAGGCTGCGCTTCTATCATCTTGGGGTCGAAGACGCCCTTGACGCAGACGTACATGGGCTTCTCGTCGCTACTCTCATCCTCGTACGTGATGGTGTAGAACAGCTTACTCGCCGTGCCCCAGATATTTCGTGTGTTCTCGGCCGATTTGACCCTATGGCCAAGCTTGGCTCCGAACCACTTGGGCGTCAGATCGGAGGGAAGGGCTGGAAGCTGCTCACTTGCTGATCCGGACATGGTTGCTTTCTTTTTGGCTGCGGCTGTTTTGGTGGTGTCTTGTTTTCGTCTGCAAAGTCGATAGAGTCAAGATCGTGGCTAGGCAGTGACCGGGGATATTTAAAGAGCGGCTCCAAACAGTTTCCTCCTTGTCTGCGCCTCTCGTTTGTCAGATGACCGGATCCCCTCTAGTTGGGACTAGCAGCAGCTCAGTGACACCCAGGAGTATTACCCAATGTTGAACGTAATGGTTCGTGCAAGAACCCATGCAGGCATTTACGGAGGAACAGGGTAACATTGCAATCCTTGCATGTTCCCACCCTTGCCTAAAGCTTATAAATGGTCCCGGCCCGGTAAGGGATAATAAAGTTAGCCTGAGGAAAAAGGAAGGGTTTAGTGAGCAGGCTAATCCCTGGGGTTCACATTAACTGCCGGAAAAAACGCCCTTGATGCGGCGGTTGGGAGAATCACGCCACGAACGGGCCCGAACTACCCCTAGCAAACAAGGATAGTGATCAGAGCAGAAGATCCGGTATTATTCTTGCTCTTACAATTCTGTTGCCACCTAGGCTCTGATGTGAGGCTTGTCAATCGAATGTTGGGTGGTCCCATGCGATGCATTACCCCTTTGATGGGAAGAATTTCATATAGAGAAAATGCCGCTCCCCCTTTTCGCCGGAAGATTTCCCTAAGCTCTTGAAGTGCACGTTAAAACGTCGACGGGGATCCAGGATACAGCACAAGTCGGAATTGTGGTACGTAGTGCAACCATGGCCAAAAATCTGACAACGACTGTGTATGAGCCCATCCAACCCGAGGGTCTGGCGCTCTCTCTGTTGGCCGTAACCATCGTCTTCACCATCCTATCCACCATCGTCGCGGGCCTCCGGTTCTACGTCCGCCTGTCACTACACGCCTTCGCCGTTGAGGATTGGCTGATGCTTGCGGGATATGTGAGTTTTGCAGAGCTGCTTTGACGACTCTGCATTGCGAACGGCTACCTAACCCTTCTCTCTAGATCGTCAACATTGGACACAACGCCTCTGTCATTGTTCTCGCGTACAGCGGTATCGGGTCCCACGATGACGTTATCACGGTCGGCATGCAGTACAAGATTGGGCTGTGGACAATCATATGGCAGTTCTTGTACGTGCTAGACGGCGCGCTGATCAAATCGAGCATCATCTGGACGCTACTTCGGCTTGCCAAGGATTTGAAGAAGATATACACGTGGATCCTGTGGGCGCTCTTTGCCTTGACTTGGGCTGTCTGGCAAATATCATGGCCTGTAGCTATCTTCCAGTGTAAGCCCGTGGCAGCGGCATGGGGTGAGCCGGGAGACTGCGCATCCGGACAGACGGTCATTCTCAACGTGTCGTACTTCGTCTCGGCCGCCAACATTTTTACTGATATCAGCACTACGCTAGTGCCCATCTTTTTGCTCCGTCATCTCCAGATGCCCAAGAAGGTGAAGCTCCTGACCATGGGCATCTTGTCGCTTGGTGTGGTTGCGTCTGTGGCGACCACCATCCGCATCACCTACACGTGGGCGTATACCGCGCCTTCGGAGAGATTTTGTACGTTCTATCACCTCTCAGGAATAAGGAAGAGACAAGGAGAGAGACAAAGCTGACACTTGGCTCTACAGACACTATTGGATACATCGTCTTGCTGACGGTCCTCGAATGCGACTTGGGTATCATGGCCGGCTCCATGCCTATGCTGCGTCATCTCTTTCGTAGAATTCTTCCCTCGTACAACGCGAGCAACAGAACGCCTGGTCGGTCCCGCGATGTTAATCTGGTCACCATTGGCGGCAGTGGCGGCGGGCGGCGCACCCACATGAAGCTATCCAACGCCGGCAACAGCAGAAACGACGGCGACCAGGACCAACATTTTCAGGACAAGGAAAGCAATGGCGACGACGAGTCAACCCGGCACATCATTCACATCACCCGCGAGGTTGAGCAGGACAGTGCTTTGGCTCAGGACATGCCTATCGATCAGTTCCACGCTGCCGTCTCGGATAGACCAGGCCATCACTCCAATGGCCCTGTCACGAACCGAAGTTGGGCGCGCTAGATGTCGTCGACACCGTTTGGTGAAGTAATCAAGGCTGAAAGAACTCGTCAAGGGAAGGGCTTGATATAGTAGATGGCTCCTAATTGCGAATTTGATATACATAAATGACTAGGTGTAAATGCATAGTCTTCACTCTCTTTTAAAGGATTTATCTCGCTGGTTCTTTGTAAAATTTCCGACCTGGTTTTTATGAAGGTTTCCCTGGCTGGTGGGGCATGGCAATAATGTGCAGGGCTTTCCATTGTTATTCTTGCTTAATTTCAATTGCTGGCATTTGATTGTAAGATCAGCAGACGAGGAGACCTTCGATCGGCGCGTCAAGGGGTTGGAAGAGCGCTACCTGCCGCAATATTTGGAAGAAGTTGGGTATATCAAGGCCAATTGGCTTGATCTCTACAAGGAAAAGCTCGTTAAGGCTTGGGTGGACCAATACCCTCATGTCGCACTGAGCGTGCTTAAAGGGTTAAAGTGAATGTAATCAGCAGCAGCAAATGTGTTGATTGATTGTTCTCTTGTTATCTCTTGTGCGGGGTATTCCATCCCGCAGAGTTACTCAAAGCATATAGCTAGATTACTAAGGCAGTTGTTTCCTGAGGCCGTGAAGATCATGCCTACTGTTACAATCCCCGTTCTTACGTCACGTGCACCCCACATCTTTCACTAATTAGGGAGAGTCACCATACAAGGAGTCATCCGACCAATCAGGGATCAGAACGGATCAGAACGGATCACCGCCAAGAAAAGACGATCACCGGCGATTCTTCAGAATCACCAGTAACCCCCAGAATCACCCGGCGATTCTCATATAACTCCATAACTACTCTAATTATATATACACTCATTAGCATTAGATAGAACTTAGCCCACCAGCTATTAATAAAGCATCTTTACCTAAATACGCCTAACCAGCTCTATTCACTATTAAGAGACGTAACACTTCGCTACCGCTCAGCTATATGCCCTACGACTCTACAAACATAAGCCAATACGGACTAGTTTACCTGTTTAGAAACCCAACCGTCATAGGTTAACTAAGCGATCCGTTAGGTCGTAGTATAGGCAGTCTATAGTAGGCAGAAAACCTACCCTACTTAGTTATAGATTTTAATAGGTATAATGTAACGCCTCTATATATATAGCCCACCGTAATAACTTAGCTCAATAAATAACCTTATTACGCACACTGGCCTAGTCATTTCTCAGCTCACTGCAGCGCGGATCAGCCTACGGACTTTAGAATTTTCATTTTTCTACCGCGGATAGTAGCGTATTTGGCGTATTGGAGCCTCGGTAGATCGACAGGCGCATATTGACAGCGCGGCATTTTGCTACTTCGGGAATTTCACGGTCAGATTGTCGAGCTGAGATACCAAGTTATTTGTTGCTCTTTCATTTCCGAGATACTTCCCCAGCCCGTTCAGTACTACTGGTAAAGTTTATTATATGTTTGTGTTCGAGCGATACGTTCTCTCATCATGTCAACGTCCATTTCGTTGGCCTGAGTCTAGAATTCTTAAATACAGTAGAAATGTCAACTAAGTAATAAGAATATCGAGTGAATCAACCTCCTAGGCTTTTGTCTTGAAATTCGGACTACATGTCTACGAAAACACTACTTTCTCGGTGTTTTAATGTCTTCATGTGCTGTCTTATGCCGCTGCGAATTCACAGGACATTGAGCTTCGCTTTCTGCTCGTACAGGACTGCCAAAGACATCCAGAAAATGGTGCAATGATATTCTATGTGATAGTGGAATGATATCAATAGAATTCTCACAATATTTTTACGAGAATAGCCTGACAACTCACGTGTGATAGTATTTTGTTTTCAGTTGGAGTATCTGACAAATCAAGAATGTTGGTAATTCTTCATCATCAGGGTCGAAACGCCGCACCAGCACAAAATAGGAATCTGGCCCGTCGGTAGCGTCTGCAAGGCAAATGGATTCAATGGAGCTACTGTTGCATTGCGAATAGGACTAGCGTAGTTAATGCGGGGTTCAACACGAGGTTTCCACGTATATAAATCCTATAACGTTCAACTCAAACACAGTCATCAACATACATCCATCATCTATACACTTAACCAAAATGGCTCCTCTCGATAACCCAGCTGTGCCCAAGGGCTCTGTAGTCCTCATCACTGGCGTCAACGGCTTCCTCGGCTCTCATGTTGCGAAGCAGTTCCTCGAATTCGGCTACAAGGTCCGCGGTACTGTCCGCGACCCAGCAAAGAACTCTTGGCTCTCAAATGCCTTTGACAACCAATATGGACAGGGCAACTTTGAGCTCGTTAAGCTGGCAGACATGACCTCTGAGGAGGCCCTGAAGGAAGTCGTCAAGGGTACGACATCTACCAACTTTGACGCACAGACACTAAAATCAGACCATTCTAGGCGTCTCTGTGGTTGCTCACACTGCTTCCGTTATGTCACTTAACCCCGATCCCAACAAGGTCATCCCTGATGCTATTGCCGGTGCCCTCACCGCGCTCAAAGTTGCCTACGGCGAATCAAGCGTCAAGCGCTTTGTCCTCACCTCTTCATCAAGCGCTGCCACCATCTCCATGCCTGGAAAGCCCCACACTCTCGTGAACGAGGAGAGCTGGAGTGAAGGTGCTGTCAAGATTGCGTGGTCAGACCCTCCTTACACAATGGCGAGAGCCGGTGCTGTTTACGCCGCGAGCAAGGTCCAGTCAGAGCAGGCTGTTTGGAAGTACCACAAGGAACACCAAAGCGAGAGGCCTGATCTGGTTGTCAACACTGGTAAGTCGATTCAAAAATGAGTATACGACCTTTTTATCTAACCGACTTCAGTCTTGCCTAACTTCAACTGGGGTAAAACTATCGACGTGGCCAACCAAGGCTACCCCAGCAGCTCTGGTCTGCCCGTTATGCTATACAAAAACAAGATAGCCACTATGCATCGCCGAACCGTGCCTCGTAAGCCCCATAGTCACCCAGATCATGAAAATCCTGGGCTAACTTGTAGTAGAATACTTCATTGATGTAGACGACACTGGAAGACTTCACGTTGCGGCTGCCATCTTTGACCACGTTAAGGATCAGCGTATCTTTGGCTTTGCTGGTCGCTTCAACTGGAACCAAATCCTCGATATTCTTCGAAAGCATTACCCAGAGAAGACGTTCCCCGAGAACTTCTCAGACGGTGAATGTGCCAATGAGATTGAGCCCAGAGACAAGGCTGAGCAACTGCTGAAGGACCTTGGTCGACCTGGTTGGACTAGCTTGGAGGACGCTATCATCGCCAATGTGGAGGACTTGGACAAGGCTGGAGATGACGTCTGGTACAAGGACTACAGTGAGGTCGAGCCAGCTCCTCAGGCTGCTTGAGGCTCCCATTAAATTATATAAATACAGAAACAAAGGGATTTGAACTCTGCCTATGAATGATTATGTCGAGTCCTTAAATACTGCGAAAGATTGCCCGCCAATATTTCGAAGCGCAGCCTTGTGATAATCAAAAAGTACGTACCAAATGTCTCGATTATAGTAGCAAGTTTCTCGCCATGTTCTCGCTACATCAGACCGGCCATGACCTCGCTGTTCTCTAGCCATTCCTTCAACTCCATGCTATTTCCCATCCACATCATGGGGTTGACAACTCGAAATTCGTCGCCCACACCCTCTGCACTAGTTCCTGCATTATTACTTCCAACTTCCCCGTCAGCGACGAGACTATCATGCTCAGTAAATATATTATTGTGTCGGATAGGATTGCCACCGCTTGCAGAAGAGAATCCCAGAGCGTCCAAGTAAGAGTCTATTTTTGAACCATCTTGCCAGTTGTCTGCTGGTGTTGTAGAGCGAAACTTGACGTAGCCTAGAGCAATTCTACAAAGTGTTTGGAATAGTCGATGTAATCTGGCAGCGGGGCTGGAAATTGATGTGGCAGATTGAATAGACATGACGAAGGCTTGAAGCCGGGCAAGATCTGACTCATCTTGGGTTTCTATGACATGACAGAAAATGACGATGTAGGGGATGAAAGGAGCGAATAAAAGTGTCCTAAGTACGTTAGCGTGAAGTCAATAGATATTTGGAATCGTCCAGATATAACTACTTGCGTACCAATGCATGTATGCCCCAAGGTATGGTGTTGCGCTTTTTTGGATGAGAGCTATGCATTCTTCATGTTTCTCCAAGGTAGCCCTCGCAGCAGCAACGCATTCTGAGTTGAAAGTTGTAACAGAGCCAGGCAAGCGTGGAGCAGCGCGATGAACAAGTGTGAGGAGTGATAGGCGGAGGACACTATCCGACACATAAAAGAAATTCATTAGATCCTCGCAAGAGGTCTTCTTTGCTTCTTCCAGCCATATGGTCTGGTGGTGGTATTAGTAATGAGACTAAACGTGTGCTTGTATTGTGCTGGCATACATTGGTTTCCAAGGTTGTTTTCTCTAATTGATGCAGATCAGATAGCAAAGCCTTAACCCTAGACTGCTTGACCTGGTCGGATTGTGCTATAGCATTGTGGCTATATAACATCTCGTAAATGTTGCCTTGACATCTGGCTGTCTCAACCCATAAAACAAAGTAGGCGAAAACAGGCTCTGAATGCGTATCGTTGATAGACGGCCGAGGTATCGTAATATCCCAGTCGGGAATTGTAGAGGGTCGTCCCAGCCTGAGAGATAGGCTCTTGTCGATGAAGTAGATGCTCCAAAACAAAAACTGTTTATACCGTGAATCCTCACTCTTGTCATTCTTCATCGATGAGAGTCTATGGTAGGCGTTAGTCTGACATAGCTCCGATGCCTTGATAGTCAAGGTCCATGACAGGGACGGTTTCGACAGCTCAATTGCATACAAAGCCTTCGATGTGGTTAGCGAAAGCATTTCCGATTAGCGCGGGCTACATACTCCAAACAAAAGAGCAAGAATCATATCAGTTATTGCAGGTAGATGCAACGGCAGGTTAGATAAAGCAGTCTCAAGATTGTCGCGACACAAGATACTGTGTGCAGTGTATTCTTCCCTTTCTTGCGCCGAAACATGGAAACTGTAGTCTCGAAACAAGGAATAAAGGCCGGCGTTAACAGTGATAAAGTTGGCTTCAGAATGGTTATCGTTGAAGTAGACGTCCAGGCACATGTCAGTGAAGTGCTGGAATGGAAGGAACTCGTAGATCCAACCGCTTCCTATAAGTTCTTTGGCTAGGTCATCAACCATGATGTCAGTTTGGACAATAAACTGTATGGGAAAGGCTGAGATGTTCACCTTTTGCAATTCGGATCAGAGCAATAGCCGTCTTTAGTGGAGGCATTTCACGTTGTGGCGGTTTCAATCGCTGGATTGGTCTGGCATGCGGGTATGGTGCCTCGTCAATTGCAGCAGCCTGTTGCGTTAGGATATCAGACAGCTCACCAAGAGTCTCGGATAGTTCTGGGCTAGACTATTATATGGAATCAGTTACGGCGACCTTCTGTAAGGACTCATTGGCAAAGGCAGAGTGGGCGGCCAATGAAGATTCTCCCTCGACTACCTGCCCTTGAGCCTGCCTTGGCTGGGATGAGTGGCTGGCTGGTGTGGGTATAGAGAGTGGTGTCTCGGTAGATGTCCACGACGTCTCTGGTTGTTGAGATCTGTTGTTAGATGAGTCACCCACTTGGAGCTTTTCGAGAAGTCCAATGGCCTTTGCCAGCTTGTGATCGATAAGGTCTATCTTTCGTTCACTAAGAGGTGAATTGGTATGTTCGTGTGCCAGTATAGGCAGATTCCAGAGGACAACGTACTATTGGAGAGTGAGTAGAATTCACGTACGCTTCTTTGGAGGCTGGGTGGGAGTGTAAACACAAGTTATTTTGGCGTTGACGCAGTGGAAGCATGGAGACTCTCTATCGCAGCGGACCTGGAAGGACGTAAGTCTGCTTGAGGCTCTGCCTGCAATGATGACGCGGGGTTGCACTACCTTACGGGCACGACAAGCATCACACTACGAGATGAGACATTCGTTAACAGGTGTGTCAAAAGCAAGGGGAATGGACACTGACAGCTCTTCGATTTGATTCAGGGAGCCCTGGTGGCCAGTCAGGGTCGTTGCCAAGTCTGTTGGCCTCGAATTGTCTCTCGTCATCCATGGTAGTCCGGCACACAATACGATGCTTGTTCGTTCGCCTAATCCGCAAGCATTGAGGTTCGGTAATGGTGAAGTCGGCCTCCGGTAACCACACGAGCAACAATGATATGCGTAACAAAAAGCGTAGGCAGGGGGAGCTGAATTTTGTCCAAGTTGGCTAAACCGTGGCTGAGTGTCGATGACGCAGACGACGGGCCACTTGATTGGATGATGACCGGATAGTTTCAGTGTTATACACAGATAACTACACAGGCATAATTCCCTTAAATTGAAAATCTCGGCGTGACTCTATTGTCATCAATATCAATGACTTGACTCACCGAACTAGACCCGGAGCCGGGCCACGGGCCACGGAACCCGCAAGCAGCGACGGCCGAGCCTAAGAGCCACATCAGTTCTAGCCAATCATATGTCATATCCCAAGCAGTCCGAGGTGCCATATAAACTTGCCCGAATCGAATCAAGTATGTCATTACTTTACTCGATCAACAGGCATTATGGGCTTCACAGTTATTATTGTTGGAGGGAGTGTGTCTGGCTTTTCATTAGCCAGCATGCTCGAAAAATTCAACATCAATTACATTCTACTTGAAGCACATCCTACTATTGCTCCTCAGCTAGGCGCAAGTCTAGGCCTTCTCCCATCTGGTCTACGAATCTTGGATCAGCTTGGATGCTACGACAAATCCGTGATAACGTTGGCAATACCTATTACGCTGCTCAAATGCGCTTGTTTAGCGGGAAAACATGGATCGACACAAAGCCTACTACCTTCTCGGAGAAGCTGGAAGAGAGGTGTGTTACTAGAGAGATGTGTCTATATACGGTTTGTGCTAACGGGTTATCGCAGAATTGGGTATCCTCAAACCTTTGTCGATCGCCAAACCGTCATTCAAGTTCTGTTCGACAGCCTCAAGTACAAGGATCGCGTGTTGACAGGTAAACGCGTCAACGTTGTGGAACATGACGAGAATCATGTTACTGTACATACGACAGACGGATCGAATTACACTGGAGATATCGTCGTCGGTGCTGATGGAATTCACGACAAGGTCAGGCAAGAGATGTGGTGGATTGCAAATGATGCAAAGTCTGATCTCTTCAAGCCGGATCCACTGGCTGGTTAGTTTTTCTTTGCGTTACATCGTAAGACTCTGGCTGACAGAATGAGCAGGTCTTCAGTGCGAGTCCAAGTGCATATTTGGGATTTCCAAAAGGCCTGCCGGTTTACCTGCGTCACCTCAGCAGATCAATGCCTTCTTCAAGAACAGCAACTACATGATCATTTCCGCGCCCGAAAACCGGTACTATTGGTTTCTCTTCACCGAGGTGGATAAAGTCTATGGAAAGGATATTCCCCGGTACACCAAAGAGGACAAACTTCAGCTTGCGGAGGAACATTTCGAAGACCAGTTGACCGAAACAACGACTTTCAAGGATCTTTATGAACACAAACTGCAAACCTCTCTTGTCAGTATTGAAGATCATGTTTTCCCACGGTGGCATTATCGAAGGATCATCACAATTGGTGACGCAGCGCACAAGGTACGTATAAGCACGCAAGGCTTTAATATTCCTGGTTGATTAATTTTCGACAGCTGCACCCCATCAGTGCCCAAGGAGGCAACGGCGCGATGGAAACCGCCGCTGTCCTTGTCAACACACTTGTTGACGCTCTTCAAGACCAAGATGCGAAAGGATCGCTGACAGAAGGCGAAATTGACGCAATCTTTGCTGATGTCCAGGCAAAGCGATTTCAACGGGCCGTGGATGCTGTGAACAAGGGTCGTCAGACAAACTCGGCCTCAATCGAGGAAACATGTTTCTCCAAGATTTTCGTCGACTACTTCTTCCCACGATTTGGCCAGAGCTTGATTTTCGGCCTCATTGTCAAAAACACAATGAGCGGCCCCTGCATTGCACGTCTACCAGTACCAGAGAGGTACATCATGGCTGTTGAACGTCACCAGAGGCGTAATCCTAAGAAGAATTGGACGACCTGGACTTTGATGTCTCTTGGAGCTGGCTTTCTTTTCGTTTTCATGTTTTCAAGGATGAGAGTCTGAGGCCAGGAAGTATAGTAAAAGAAATAGACTAGATAGAGATAGATACAGAAATGACAGAGTTCGAAAATTGCATACAAATGAGTGTGTTGTTTTATTCAACACTCCACGCCGACCTATTCACCGAAGTTCTCATGTGCAGTCTTGTAATACCCCGACATACAATCATCAACTGTCCCTACTAGCTAGTCTAATAACAGTCTTGTAGAGTTTGATCCTCCTCTTCGACATGATCGTCCGTCTCCTTTGCAGATGGAGCCGGATTAACCACTTTCAATTCGATTCTAATTTCGTTGATACGCTACAATGCGTCAGAATCTGAAAGACTATCGTGATCAGTTTACTTACCCGATCAACCAACTTCTCGGCTCCCCCGCAAAGCTCGTTCCGTTTTTCTTCAATTTCAAGAATACCTTTCTTGAAGTCGGCTTCAGTGTCGTCAAAACACAGACCAGTCAACCAAGAAAATCCTGGATGAATGTAGGTGTTTGAAACCTCGTTGTACAGAGTCGTTGCCTTGTATGCAGTCATAAATTTTGATTTCATCAGCTCGCCGTCATTGGCATAATCCTATTAGTCAGATCAGTTGGTGCTTAAGGTTCGTTGAATAGAAAGAAAGAAAGAAAGAAAGAAAAACATACTCGTCTCGTCTCGTGGTCTTGTCTGATTTCGTCTTGATCTTGGGGTGTCATGCCTTCCATCAGATACAGACCTTGTTCGTCTTGGATATTGTCCATCACCCTTTGGATGCCGATCAAAAAATCCATAAAGTGTTCAACCTGCTTCTGCAGGTTGCTGAGGTCGTGGAGGGTTTCTGCCAAGAGCTCCTTCACACCAATCTGATGATGTTAGATATGCATGTTGAGCTGTACCGTGTTGCCAACTCACAGTAGACCCAATCTCGTCGTGAAGCTCGTTAACTCTGTCGTCCAGCACCTTGATATTCTCTTGGAGATAGTCCATTCTACCCGGAAGGCCGGCCGACAAAGCAGCATGAATCAAAACCGGAACGCCTACAGCCATCACTGTGCCGACAGTAAGCCCAAGTTCGATTCTAGAGCTATTTCCTTTAATCCACTTCGGTCAGTTCTGCGGATACACGTTGTTCTTATCACTTACCCATCACAACGATAAACCCCCTTGTGAGGCTGTCCCATGTCAATTTGAGGTGCTGAGTGGCTTCTGTCTGGGCTATTATTCTTTGTTGTATCCTATCTCTCTCACGCTGGCGCTCAGCAAGGAGCTTCTCAGTTTCTTTTTTCTCCTTCTCGTTGTCGGCTATTTTAAGTCAGCTTCAGTAGCCCCAACCTACTTGATAAATACACACTTGTCTTTTGTTCTAGTGCAGACAGCAAGATCTTGGTTACTTCGTTCCATTGAACATAGTCTTGTTTTAACTCGGCAATGATTCGGACAGACTTTGTAACATTGTTTCTACCTCGCTTGATGTACTCCTCTCGTCGTCTCTGCCACAGCACGGACTGTCTCTCGTTTACGGTGTACCTTTGAATGGATTCGATCTGTTTAGGTTGTCAGTTTCCAAGCTAGACACGACGTCAATTGTGCCTCACAATGCCACTGTCTTTTGCCATTTCGAACGCAAGGCAATTGACGGTGCCCATCTGCTCTGCTGTCTTCCTCAATGCATCTTGACCCAGCTGGGCACATTCTCGGATATTAGCTCTCAATGGGGTGTACCTGAACACATATTAATACACCGTGACTTCACCGGAAGTTGAACATACTTCAAGCCTTCGACATGAATATCAAGCGCGGTAATTGATGGTTGCGACATGAGTAGCTTACAACGGGCCATCAAAATAATGCACTTTGGTGCATTGTGGATTTGGTGACCCCATTTCTCTGGGTCGACTTGATCTTGGGGGTCATTCCTAAGTGATACAAGTTGCTGTCGATCCATCTTGCTGAGACCAGTGCCGTTATTTGACTTGGTTCATCAACCAGGGCAATCTCTTCGGGTTATATACACCAGCTCTTCGGTCTCCGTGATTGCTCTCGGTGGTATATCAAAATGTGTCGGAGATCCCAAATTGTATTTTGCATGGATAACATGATGCCGATCTTAGGAATGGGGCCAGAACATGAAATCATGACTCCTGTTTTCTCAAACAATCACTGGTCAAGAATGACTGCAATGCAGGCACTTGACCGACGCTGTTACACGGCACTACTTATATGATAGCCGCCATGAGTCACATAAAATACAAAGCCACATTATGCACGGAAATTTGGACATGCCAATTGGGGGGACTTAGCAGATGGTCACTACGCATGTAGTACAGCCTAACAACACAGGCGTCTCATCGTTGCACATGGATGCGAGGAAATTTAAACCAGCCATTCATCCCTTCTCAGCACAGCATATTTCTTCATTAGGGTCCAGAGAAGCACATTTACTAACGTTACACTTTCACACCGCTAGTCAAGGAACGGAGTTCACGATGAGCGCATTGGACCTCGAACAATCGGCTATGGACACAAACTCAGAAGGTGCCTGCCGCAGGCCAACACCTGAAGATTGGGCCAAGATGAAGAATTATATTCATGAAGTCTACATCAAGAAAAATAGGTCAAGGAATGTGTTGATGCAAATGATGAAAAGAAAGGGCTTCGACGCAACGTAAGTACCATGTCAGAAGATATTTGACAGCTTCATCTGACTACTTCTAGACCCAAGATGTATGCCGATCAGTTCAAAAGATGGGGTGCAGAATTCAACAAGAACCAGAACTCAGGTGGTACACGACTTGTCTTCAGTAGTGATACTCCCAGAACACGATCCAGACGTCAAGTTAACCAAGCTGTACCAAGAGCTCATTTTCCCTGCCTACGACCTCGTTTATCTAGGGACATTCAATTGTCTGACGGACATACTAGGTATAGGGCCTTTCTAAACTCGACAGAAGTTTATATATATGGTCTATTCGACAGTTTCAATCTCTCCGCAAACATGTTCGACATCATTGTCCCTGTGGGCACCACGGATTATTCGTCAGTCTGGCAACAGATAGGTGCTGAGATATTCGGCTTCATAACACTTCTGGAAAGCAACCAACATGACGAAGCATGGAGAACATACAACATCATTGGCGAGAGGCTGAAAAGTATTGTTGGTGTCGAGAATGACTATGGGATGATCATCAAGCTCTGGCCTATATGTATCAGGCTTCTCGATGCAGCCGTGATTTACAGAGATGATTCGATCTTGTTCAGATTCCTTCACTTCATACGTCGACTGGCAATTCAACGTTACAACCAAGGCGGCCGAGACCATCCCATTCCCAAGCTGCTCACATGCTTGTGTCAGATTCCAGTCAGTGAATTTTCCAAAGCCGTACAGATGGGCTACTTGAAGACGATACATTGCCTTGAGAATCGACTGTCCTTTGGTAACCCTCTTGTACTGTCAACATGGTCCAACTACATGAACAAGTGCGATCGTCAAGCGTTGCCTGTCGATGTTCTCACCTCGCGCTATTCAACCGTTTTGCAAGCGGCTAGGCAGTCATTTACACCGACTGGAACAAGGACAATTGAGATTCTCCACGATTACATTTATACTGCATACTACAATGCTGGGGATCATCAGTTGACGTGGAATCTTGCTTGGGAGACTGTCAAACTAGCTGGGTCTCCAGAACTCATGGGGGAGCACCCTATTTGGTGCAAGGCGATGCAAAGCTATGCCTTAGCGGTGAAGTTGATGTACATGATTTCTCACGATATGGGTCTAAGAAATCTAGCGGTTACAGAGCTTGAACTGGCCATTAAGAGGTTGGAAGGAGGAGACAGGGAATGTAGCACGAGAGCGCATATGTTGAAGGGCATACTTAACAGAAGCGAGATAATTGTCGATTAGCAAAACATCAGGAAAATACAATTTATTATTGTATCAAGATAAACAAAAAAAAAGATCAATCTTCTACCGCAGATAATTAATTGATTTCTATTTTATATAGAAAAAAGAAAAAAAGGAACCTGTTGAACAGGTGGCTGGATCTCTCCCGCCGGGAATTGAACCCGGGTCTCAAGCGTGACAAGCTTGCATACTGACCACTATACTACGGAAGATGAACAATCTGAAGACTGCTGTAGCTGGGGGGTTCTTGGAAGTTGATTCGTTACTTTGGTATATGAAGTATTCCACCTTTCTATGGATTCATTCAAAAAGTAGCCAGCACGACAACGTGGGACTTGGATTCTTTTGTTTCTTTTTATCTTTTGTTTGTTGTTAGAAGAAAAACCCATGTATAATAAGAATGTCTGAAGTGACTACCTATTCTGTATCTGCTGCTGCCTATAGATCTTTATCCCCTTGCTCACTACTACTCCAGCGATCTCATCTGGGAGAACATGGAATTGATATCAAGGTTTTTTGCCACTCCGGCTACAGAGATACTGTGCCCATCCGTGTGTATCTGCGAAATATTCTGTTCGACAATGGTCTCTTCCCTGTCTGTGTTGATAAGCCCCGCCAAAGCAATGCTGTTGCCTGTAGTTTTGACATCACGGATATCCTGCTTGGTACGTTCAGACACAGTCGCTTTGACTGCTTCTTCGGAAGTTCGTTGGAACGCCTCAATCATGCCTTTCTGCCGGATTATCTCATTGAGTAGAGCTCTTTTGTCTTCGTTCTCGTTGTCGTCAAGATCCACTACTCCCTTTTCATACTTAATGGCTGCCTTAAGATCATCACGGGCCTCATCGAATCCCTTGGCGATGCGCCCCTCCAGATGCAGAAGCATTTGGTCACCCAACTCCTTCGTCATTCCTTCTTGACGAGACATTTTCAAACTATGAAGTTATCAGTAAGCTCTGATGAGACTGGTGTAAAGATCAATCATTGAGCGAGCGTACTAGGTCGCAGTATTCAGAGTCACACTCAGAATTTTTATGCCTTGGCTCAGCTGGTCGTTCAGTAGTCGAATTCGTCTCTGGCGCAAGACCCCAATCTTGGCGTTATCGCGTAGAGAACTCCTGTTCCCGCTGGAGTGTCGCGTCCAATGAGTGAGAGAAATGCTGAACTCTGTACACGCCTGGTTACAGCTTTCTAGCGCAAGTTTGATCTCTGGTCCGAGAATGAGTTCTGTTGAATCTTCTCTGATAGCAAATTCCAACCTTGCTAACAGTGGCTTTAGTTGATCAAGTTCGCGTTGTATGTTCCTTACAGACTCAGGAGCGTATCGGATATTTTTAATAGTATTTGACAAGAGCCCGATTCCCTCCAATGTCGCTGCGATGATTCCAATAATGGAGGCGGCAATGCTGAATGGGTCTGCCATGATGAAATAGGAGAGGATTGGGAAAGGCACAAACTACCCACAATGGTTTTCATCCTAAGAAATAAGCGACTCAAAATAAAGGGGCTGATTTGACACGTAGACCAGGCTACAGTGTTGCATTATTGGAACTACTAATTTTGGATGGTCTTGGCCTTCTTCCAGCATTGTCTCTTCCAATCGCTTAAAAGCAGGCTGCGAAAGCAAGAATAATGATTGGTATTGGTGTCGTGTTAATCTTACACGCATAAGTCGCGCTGAAAAATCAAGTAGCCCAACCAACACCCTTGCACATCCTAATAACCAAGGGGCCGATTCCCAAACGTCAGCCTATCTGGTTTTTGTTCGACCTTTCATCGGCAAGAACTGATTTTACATTCGCATAATTTGTGTCCATCATGTCAACACAATTCTCAGAGTCGGCTGGGGATGCCATGCCGACGAGCCAACAAGTCATTCGATACATCTCGGTCACAAATGGAGGAATGTCTTTTGCTGGTAATTTTCAGAATCTCACAATTGCGAACAATCAGCAAGGTAATAGTCACACACGAGCCCCACGCACTCTGTCACTGACATTTCCTCCTCAAGTGAATTTTAAAGACAAAATCAAGAACTGCAGCAATCATTTCTTCGTCAGTCATCCAGACATTGATAGAGAAAGCCTTGCCAGCGCCAAGGGTCAACGAACTCCGGGCACCTGCCAATGGATATTGAATGACCCTCAGTATCAGTCCTGGACTGCTAAAGAGTTTCCGGTCCTTCGGATATCAGGAGGTCCCGGCAGAGGAAAAACAATCATGTCACTCTTTCTTGCAGAGAAAATAGAAACGCTTTACCAACAGAAGGGAGACCACCTGCTATCCTACTTCTGCCAATTCCAAGACGATAGGTACAACGATCCTCATAACGTACTACGAAGTCTGATCTACCAACTTCTTCAATTCAGCCAGGACGAACCACAGGTTGATAAGGTTTTGAAGTACTTCGAAACTCCGGAGAAGAAACAGAGTGCTCTTGGAAGCCTCGACTGTTTGTGGAAGATACTGGTGATCCTCTTATCTCAGCCCAGTCTGCCCACAATATTTTGCATCATTGATGGAATAGACGAGTGCCGTTCGTCGGAGATTCTAACATCCAAATTATATGGTTACTGCGCCTCGATCGGGCAATGCAGTACCGAATCCAAATTTCAGCTGGTAATGCTAGGCCGAGACATTGACGGGCCCATAACACCACACGTCATTAACCTCGACCCCGACAACGATCAAAGTGTCAATGGTGATATCACAAAATACATCACGCATAGCTTGGAGCCACTTGCGAGAATCCCAGGATTCACAAAACTCCAACCTGAAATAACGAAAACTTTGTCGACAAGGGCCGAAGGGACCTTTCTCTGGGTCAGCTTTGTAGTCCAAGAGCTTACCAGGAAAAGGACATGCCTCCAGATACAAGATGCAATGGAGGATCTGCCCAAAGGTTTATACCCAATCTTCACCAGGATGCTACTTGCGATCGACTCTAAATACCACGAAATCAGCGCAGAGATTTTCAAGTGGGTGGCATTTGCTGAACGACCTCTTACTTTGGATGAACTAGCAGTTGCAAGTGTTGACATCCATGATGAGGTCAATGCAAAACTTATCGCTGACAGAGTTGCGATTTGTCGACCCTTTCTCAGAGTGCATCAAGAAAAGGTTTTCTTCGTTCATCAATCCGCGAAGGAATATTTGTCACAAAGTCAGCAGGGTCAAAACTTACCTCCGCCCAAGTTTCAACTCACACCTGACCAATGCCATGATGTGATAACTCACAAGTGCTTAAAAGTCATGGAGAATGACTTCTTACTTCGAAACACTGCAGATGGTCAGCCCGATGCTGGCTTCGAGGCGTGGTATAATGATGATGGCCCTTGGGTCTTAAAGTCGACTTTAGATGGCTTCTTGCGCTATGCCATTGAGTATTGGTCAAGACACGCTCGCTTATCTGCTACGCAGACACAATGGCTGTCTGATCTAAACCGGCCGTTCCTTCAGGATTTCGCCATGCGGAAGTCTTACTCAGCCGCTGTTGCAGCAACCTTATCTAAGTATCCAATCCATTTCGCGTCATATCTAGGCCTCGCATCTTGGCTCGAGTTGCTCTACAGGAAGACAAACCTATGCGGTTGGATATGGATAAGAAGCTGGAGGCAAATTTTCAGCATTGAACTAGAAACCCCTATAAAATATGCATTCATAGGACGTGGCGATGAGATGACAATCAGATTCCTGCTAAAGCATGGCTCCAAAATTTCGCATGAAGCTATATTTCATGCAATACTACAAGGCCAACCAAGTGCTGTCCAACAAATACTTCATCATGGTGTCAAAACAGAGGTGAAAAACAGGTACGGTTTGAGAGAAACTCCTCTTATATTTTCTGTGAGATATGGGCGTGAAAGCATGGTACGCCTTCTCCTTGATAATAACGCCAATATTGAAGCGGAAGATAAGTGCGGAGGGACCGCCCTCATGACGGCAGCTCTCAAGGGGGATAGAGCCATGGTTAAGCTTCTGATTGATCATGGTGCTAACATCAATGCAAATGATGACATGGGAAAGGATGCTTTGATCATGGCTGCAAAACATGGAAAAAGTGGCGTGGTCCAGATGTTACTTGACCATGGGGCTGACATCAGAACCAAAGACAAGTTGGGTATGACAGCTTTGATGCATGCATTGATTGGATGCAGTGAATTGATATTGAAAGATTTGCTCCGATGTGGTGCTGAAATCAATGCGAACATCGTTGCACAAATTGACGAGCCACTGGTTTTCACAGCTGCAGAAAATAAATCACAATTTGTGATTGATCTTGTGCTAGAGAACCGCGCTTGTGTGGATCGGAGGGGCTTTGATGGCATAACACCACTGATCTATACGATTATGGAATTCACTCCAGACGCTGTAGAACACTATGAGGATGAGGAGATAGAGTATTCCCGATATGAGTTTCATTTTTATATGAAAATGCTCCAAGAAGAGTTGACGCAAGAACGATGGAGGCACGCCTCAAAGCAGAAAGACATGATAAGTTCTTTATTGCATTACGGGGCTGATGTAAGCCTCTGTGCGATCGTTGAAATCTATGATGAAACCTTCTTTTCCGCAACATGGCGGGATGTCGGTCCAAGTCATTGGACATGGCTTGGGACAGTGACACTGGACGCACCACCGCTTGTCTGTGCAGCTGCCTTGGGAATAGACTGGGCTGTTGGGCTGTTGATTGAACATGGTGCTGATTGCAACTTGAGAGCTGTCGAAAAATATCTTTGCTGCGGGAATCTTAGCCCGAGGGAAAAAAGACGTCCAGAATGTCCAGCCGATCACACTAAACAACAGAATCATTTTCGCAAAGCTGGCTCAGCCCTAGTATATGCGGCCCAGGCAGGCAACTTGTCGACAGTGCAACTTTTACTAAGTCTCGGGGCTGACACAAGTATTGAAGATGGTTTTGGATTGACAGCGCTGATGTGGGCAAATATAAAGGAGTTTCGAGAGATAGAACAAGTACTGAAGGCTTACGAGGAAGAGCGGGTGATATCTTCAGGGTGAGGGTTTAGAGGAAAGTATCCCTGAAGTACCATGCGTCTCGTACCTACGTCTACACTTTGCAGGATGGAAAATCGGGATTGGGAAATATTGTTAGCTCTTATCAAAATTGATTTCATGACGTAGCTTGTGACGTGCTCATGATGTTCCAATTGTACCTGTCATCACATGTCATACTGCATCTACTCTGATTCTGCGCAAGACTACATTCCCTTCCCACAACAATCTATATCCTCATAAAATGCCCAAAACCATCGTTGTTAGCGGAGGTGCCCGAGGCATCGGCCGCACCATCGCACGATACTTTCTCGAAAAAGGTTACCACGTCTTCATCCTCGACATCGACGAGGAAGAACTCACCTACACAACACGCACGCATCTCAAGACCTACTACGACGCCAAAGCCGTCAGCTCGGCACTATGCGATCTCCGAAACACTGATGAGATTCACGACAAGATCCAGCAGGCAGCTGAGTTTCTCGGCGGGAGGATCGATGTGCTCGTCAACAACGGCGGCATCGCAGCTCCGCATTGGAAAGATGGCAAGACAATGCTTGATCGCGAAACGTTGAATGAGTGGCGCGCGTATGTAGATACAAATCTCACTGCGCCGTTTGCGGTTTCGCAGGCTTGTCTGCCGTTTATGACGAACGAGAAGGACACAGGTCCAGTGACGGATGATAGTCACAGCACGGCTGGACCGTGTATCATCAATGTTGGATCATTCCGTGCGAAACAGAGTGATCCAAACCAAGAAGGGTATGCGTCTGCCAAAGCTGGTCTGTTGGGTCTTACGCACAGCATGGCTGTCAGTTTACAGCCGTACGGTATCCGTGTGAACTTGGTAGCTCCTGGACGGATCAAGGCTGCGCATGAATGCAAAGAGGGAGATGAGAATGGCGTTGAATGGGCGCATCTGAACGAGGAAAAAGATGTCGAGGATCATCTAAGCAATCGTGCTGGAAGACCTTTGGATATCGCACAAGCCATAGAGTACCTGGTCAACGCTGGGTTTGTCAGTGGTCAAGATCTTACCGTCGATGGTGGTGCGGTCATGATAAAGTAGACACAATTGTACTTCACGAGACAGTCACAGGCAAAGCAAAGAGATGCAATTGTTGATCAGATTCATTCATATTCATATTATACTCATATTCGAGCATTAAAGTTACAGTAATAGTGTTGAGTGGAGTTGTTGACTGCCATGTAGATAGTCAGGGGTATACATAGCTCTCTCAGAGCTGATTAGTCGGTTTAGTTAATAATAGTAATAATCGTCAGGCATCGTCCCGACGTTAGAGTGGAGTGGTTGTTGTTGTTGTTGTTGTCATAGATCAAGAAAGCCCATTTCTCATGATCAAATAAAAGAATATCCGTAAAAAATAACGCCACACATATATCATATTTGTTTGTTGCTGGGACTGGTTCCTTTAGTCGACGCCGCTGTCGCTGTCTGAACTGTCACTGTAGTCGTCCGAGTCAGCAGCCTGAGGAGCGGGCTTGCGGACTGGTGCTGGTGCTGGTGCTGCCGCGGGAGCTGTAGAGAAGCGCATGGGTCCGAGGCCAGGACCGAGACGGGCTCCGGGGGCGGGCCACTTGTTGGGACCGAGGATGGCAGGCTTGGCTCTGTGTGATTGTCAGTGATCATAGTCTTGTAGATACGTAGAGTGTATGCTTACGCTTGTTCCTCGATGAGAGCCTCCTTTCGCTTCTGGTCCTCCTTCTGTTGCTTGCGGTGGACACGTCGAGCTTCCTTTTCTTTGCGCTCAGCGGCACGCTTCTCACGCTCAAGAGCCTTCTCTTCAGCACGCTTCTTGGCCTCGGCGATTCTGCGCTCCTTGGCCATGTCGTCGGCCTTCTTCTTCTCATCGGCCTTGCGCTTCTCTTCAGCGCGTCTTCGCTCCTCCATCTTTCTCTCCTCCTCAATTAATCGTTCTTCCTCGAGTCTCTTCTCCTCCTCTAGTCTTTCGCGTTCACGCTCCTCGGCCTTGCGCTTGCTCTCAGCTCGCTTCTTCTTCTCCTCTTGTCGTCGCTTTTCGTCGATCAACCTCTTCTTCTCTTCAAGGCGTCTCTTCTCCTCAGCCTTCTTTTCTTCTAGTCTCTTCTTCTCTTCGACCTTTCTCCTCTCGCGCTCAATTGCCTTTTCTTCAGCGCGTTTTCTGTCTTCGGCCTTCTTGATCTCTTCCATTCTCTCCCTCTCACGCTCTTTCTCCATCTCTTCAATTCGCTTCTTCTCCTCGGCCTTCCTCTTGTCCTCTAACCTTTGTCTCTCGCGCTCATTCTCCTTTTCGCGTTCTCGATCTCTGGCGCGTTCTTCTTGCCTAAGTCGTTCTTTCTCTTCCATCCTCAACCTCTCCTTCTCGGGGTCAGAATGTCGACTCTTGGATGAAATTCGCGTAGGGTCGGGCTCGCGGTGTCTATGTCTTCGACTCTCGCTCTCCATTTGGCTGAAGCTTTGGCTAAGGCGTCTCTCTTTGCGCCTCTCCTCACGTCTCTCGTTGGGGTCAGCGCTTCTGGTGTAAGAACGTTCCTTGACCACATGTTCCACATCCACGCCCTTCATTGGAGTAGAAGTCTTTCGTTCACTGTGAAGTCGTCGACGCTCTGCTCGTCGGGCCTTTTCTTCCATCTCTTCGTCGACTCGGGGAGTCTCATGTCGCGAAACTCGTGAGGGCTCACGGCTGCTCTTATGGTGTCTCTTCTCACTCTCGACGCGCGACGATCTCCTCTCCTTCTCGCCGGTGTCATACTCGCGATGTCGAATTGAGTAAGATGTTGAGTGTCTCTTTTCCATAGGAGGGCGATCTCTCTCAGCACGACGTCGTTCTCGTGCCTTTTCATAATCGTCATCACTGCGACCCCCAAGTTTCCGTGAGAGCCGACGAGCTTCCTTGTCGTCAGGCCGCTCTTCCTTCTCCTCCCCCTCACGTCGCTTGGATCGTCTCTGCCTGCTTGGGCTAACCTCTCGAGCACTCTCTCGAGGCAGACGTTCCCTTTCAACGCGACCACGCTCCTCATGCTCCTTGTGTCGCCGACGACGTTCTGACCTCCGAGCATCGCGCTCATCAGCAGCGGGCTCTGGGTCAGATCGATGACGCTTCACCTTCTTCTCACTTCGTAGAGGTTCCTCCGGTTGCTCGGGGACAACAACACCTTTGTCCCGGCTAAGCCATGACCGCCATGAGGATTGACGCTTTTCTGGGACAGGCCTCTCTACAATAGGCCTGTCCGTAAGCGGTCTACCCAACGTGGGCCTGGTGAAGACAGGCCTGGGGTCGTCGACCTTGTAAGGGGGAGGAGGTGCGATAAAGTCAACAGTGTTTTGCGATACCTCGCTTTCCGACTCTTCGTCAGTAAAGACTTCCCAGTCGGAGACGTCACGAACGACGGGCTCTGGAGCTTTGGCAGTTGTTGCTACCCCTGGTACTTTGACTCGGCTGTGTAGAGGCATATCCTGACTCTAACGTGAACCGAAGCTATCCATTGAAAAGCAAAGTATTAGTAAATGGTACGATGAATGGGCAGCATCTAGAGTGGGGGTTAATTGTTTTTATTACCTAGGCAACCCAAAGAAAACGGACGATGTACTGCAAGTGTGTGCAAAGTTGAAGATAGATTCAAGGGGCTTGATGCCTGCTTGAAAGTTTTGGTGGTCACTCACTGACGCGACACACGACAAGGAAGAGCCGGAGATTACTGGTCAGCCACGTGGGGCCGTCTTGTTCTGCAAGGGTCTATGTAAATATATTGGTTCGCCACTAATTTCCTGGCGTTCCAACGGCGCGTGACGCGAAAGATTTCCGGTCCGTAGTTTCTAAGTGTTTGTTTGTTTTGTCTTGTCTTGTCTTGTTTTGTTTTGTCTGTGTGAGTGTGAGACCAAAGGAAATTGTGATATCCAGAGATCAGTTACTCTTTGAGTTTACCAATTCAACTTGGTAGTGCTGCCGGTAGCTTCAAATAATAGACTTTCAGGAAGAGCGGTGAGCGCAAACAAGTCATGGGGTATAAGAAGGGTGTGGCTGGACTGGTCATGAGGGAAGAGAAGAGAGAGAAAGGATGGTAGGTCCTCTGTATGTCTGTGGCGGGGGAGAAAGAGGGAAGAAACGGGAGGGAGGGAGGAGTGTGGCTGGGGAAATTGCGCAATTAAACTGTCTAACAGTCCAGATAATGATGACGATAACGATAACAATCCGGGGGTGGTCACTGTGTTTGTCTCTTTTTTTGCTTGGCTTTCTCTTTCTGACCTGATCTTCAAGGTTGGAAAGGAGAAATCAACAACATCGTGAGATTGTCAGTTGGTTATATATCACGACCAAATGGAGTCTCTGATGGGTCTTCATGACTCACACTGGGGTCATGTGTTAGTGAAGTTTTGGGGTCATGCAAAAGTACGGATACCTGTACGTGTCAAATCAGGCCAAGTCGTGTCGAGCCAAGCGTCCTTTTCCAAGCCACCATCATGATCCACGATAGGCTAGCAGATCTCGCTTGAGTCTAGAGAGTGGACCTTCGGCAACAAACGGTCAAGCCTGATCTTGTCCCGATCAGCCCCGACACTCAAATCGTTGTAGCGAGTAGGTTGTTTCATGTTAGAATATCCCTCATACTGATGGTATTTTTCAATGACGATGACTTCTTGGCTGGGTCTAATGGTCTTAAGATGTTTAAACAAGAAATCATGAGCTCAAAACTTGATCACGAGGTGGAAACTTGATCTGGTCACTTTTCATCTGTAGGAATGCATTGCTACCTTGCCAACTCAGAACAGTTAGGCGCTGCCAACGTTTATGCATGTTGCACAGACCATTGTGCAGGTTCTTATGCAGAGTATGCAAGCACTCTACCAGATCAAGGATTATCGTCACGTACATCTGCTTCCAGCAGTTCCAATTCGCTGTTGATGATAGGCCATGAACACAATAATGGATACACCGACAGTAGCTCAATGCAAGTGGTTTTCTTAGCCAGTTTTCTCACAAATCGGGCGGAGAAAGGACTCGTAGTGTCGAGATTGCGCTGTTCAACTGTGGCACCTCCAATCGTGGGGTTGCGGATTGTTCTCCAAGCACCGAGATCTGTACGTTCACCGATATTGATCTGCATCAGTGCATGGATATCCTCAGAATTCCATCACATTTAATTGGCAAACAATGGGAAAGTCTCCAATATGGACAGTACAACGTTGCCGAGTCAAGAGTACCCCATTTGAAGCCAAGTACTCCAACACTTCGTGTACTGCAGGGTAGCCTGTGATTGACAGCATTTACGGCCAGAGTCAATTGAGACCCAGACATGAGGCGTCCCTTTCGCGTCGCAATGTTCTGGACTCGATCACCTACAGACATCAACTACGAACATCGACATAACACGAGTCACAGACATCACAATTGTATTCACCATCACATGCTCAGCACCATGTAAAATCAATCTGGAACCACAAACTGAAGATGAGGCTCTAGGCCCAAAAAACGTATATATACTCTGTGAGTAGAAGTAAATATCTAGAAGTGCAAAGTTGCAAACTATCTAAGGCTGAGTAGCCTCATTCTCGACGTAAACGTGCATGTGACGACGAACGCGGCTGTGGCTAAGACACTGCGAGTAGTACTCGTTGACCTTCTTGCACGAGCTTCCAGCAGCACACTTGGTGGATCCAGAAAAGTTGGCACCACCGCACTGGCCGTACATCTGCACAGTAGAGGAACCGCTAGAAGCAGACTCCTTGGAAGGAGTGTCCTTGGCGGCAGCTCCGACAGTCTCGTCCTCGTCGCAGTCCTTTTGGGCGGCGGTGGGCTTGGGCTCAGCCTTGACAACGGGCTCGGCCTCTTCGTCGCAATCAACGACGGGGGAAGCAGCCTCGGATTGCTTGGGGGCTTCAAGCTTGGAGTCATAGTCAGACTCTTCGTCACAGTCAGCAGAGGCGGTGTCCTTAGTAGCGACAGGCTTTGCTGTCTCCTTGGGGACAACAGGCTTGGACTCGGACCCAATCTCCTCGTCGCAGTCGACTTGAGCAGCGGTCTCCTTGGGAGCTACAGGCTTAGTAGCAGGAGCAGACTCCTTAGGGGTAGCAGGCTTGGAAGCGTACTCGGAGTCATAGTTAGGCTCCTCGTCGCAATCAGCCTGAGCAACAGGAGACTCCTGTTCCTTGGGGGCAACGGGCTTGGTGTCGTAGTCAGAACCCTCATCACAATCGGCCTGAACGTTCTCAACGGCCCTGGGAGCAACAGATCTAGCCGCGTACTGAGAGTCATAGTCGCTCTCGTCGCAATCGGCCTCAGGGACAGTGGTCTGCTCCTGCTTGGGTGCTTCAGGCTTGGACTCAGCCTCAGGCTCCTCATCGCAGTCAGTAACAGGGGTGGAGGTCTCCTGTTCCTTGGGAGCAGGCGCAGACTCATAATCAGATCCCTCATCGCAATCGGTCTCTGAGTCGCCAGCAGCAGCCTGGGTAACGGCAGGCGCGGAAGCAGACTCAGAGTACTCAGGCTCCTCGTCACAGTCGGCAACAGCAGTAGGCTCAGGAGCCTGGGTGACGGCCTCATCATCGCAATCCTGTTCAGCAGCAACAGGTGCGGACTGCTCGTAGTCGTCTTGGGGAGCAGCCTCCTGGCTAGGGGCGGACTCGGGAGTAGACTCGGGGATGGTCTCAGAAGCAATTGGGGAGGTCTCAGCAGATCCAGAACCTGAGGCGGGAGCAGAGCCGGAACCAACACCAGCGGGTCCAGCCTTTCCAGAAACAAGAGCGACAACCTCGCTGGCGGAAACAGGAGTGATCATGTTGTCCTTGTTCTGGGCGACAGCATTGAGACCGCTCTCACCCTTCATGACGGGAAGGTCGCCACTGGAAGTAACAGAGTTGGGCTCACAAGCACGTCCAAGGACAGACTGACAAGCAGCAGCAGCGGCCTCATCAGGAATGAACAAGGTGCTGATACCCGCAGCCTCCTTGGTAACAGGCTGGTCGACACCATCAAAGACGTTACCCTCAATGATGGCGTTGGCACCCTGGTAAGCGTCAAAAGCGTGGCCCTTCATGTTCTGGAAGTAGTTGTTGGTAGCGTGGAAGTAACCGTTGGTGCCGGGCTCACCGAGCTTGGGGGCTCGGCCAGCAACATCGTGGAAGTGGTTGCGGTCAAGAGTGACCTTGTCGCCCTCACCGTAAAACATCATTGTCCAGTAGTGGTTGCCGTTGCAGGAAGCAGAAGTGTCGGTGACGCCGTCGAACTCGGAGTTGGAGATGGTGAGGCGGGAGCCGTCATAGTGAGTGACGATGAACATGCGACCAACCTTGGAGAACTTGCAGTGGTCGATCCAGACACCATCGTTCTCTCCCTTCAGTTCCAGAGCATCACCTCCCCAGACGATACCAGGGTTGAGCTGGGTGATCTCAATGCCCTGAATGATGACGTTGCTGGAGCCCTTTTTGATAGAAAGACCCTTTCCTTTCAGGACAGCCTTGCCGTTACCGATGATACTCTTGTTGCTTCCAACAGGAAGAGGCTCAGGGCCAGCGGCATCGTAAGTGATTGAGCTCACAGCAACGTTGTCCTCACCACCGCAAGAGAGATCACCGAGGTAAAGTTGACCGCCGTTGGAAGCGCTGCAGCTCTTGCGGTCACATCCAGGGCCGGTCTTGGTCTGACCAGTAAAGTCAAACTCCTTGTCAATGTAAATGACACGAGGAGTATCATCAGCAAGAAGCTTAGCGAGCTCCTCAGCAGTAGCAGGGGTAACAGCCTCGCCCTCACCACCAGTGACACCAGCAGCGAAACCGTACGCCTTTCCAGCGACGGATTGAGCAGAAGCAGTAGCGGCAGCAGCCAAAAGGGCCGCGAAAGAAGCTTGAAAGCGCATATTTTCAGAAGTTCAAAAAAAAGAATGTGAGTATAAGCCGTGGAGAAGTAGATAAAAAGAATGACTTAGGCCGGCCTAAGATAACGAATGAATGAAAGGTTTCTAGAACCTTGGAAAAGAACGAATGAAAGTGTGAAAAAAGAGCAAACAGCACTTGCGGGAAACAAAAAAGTGAAGAGACGAGATGAATTGTTCTTATAGCTGGGGTTTGATGGTGATGCTGGGAAATAGGCTAGACTGGGGTTATGGAATGAGCCGAACGTCCGACGTGGAATGTCTCATGCCCATGTTCTGACAGCTTATACGGTTAGCCGCCAAGGTCGTTTGAAACTGTGACACGGAAAATTATGCTTATTTTCATCCTGCCAAGACGAGATGATTTAGGCGATCAAGTTTTGTTTGTAAACGAGATTGTTCATATCCAGTCCGAGAACAGAGGTGAAACTGCCAAACACGTTACAAAACGATAGGGACTTGACTTTAGAGCTCAAGATCATCATATCTGTTTGATAGAGTTTACAGTAATTCTTCCATAGTCTGCGTTGGCAAAACCTCCCCGCCTTCAACCAAGCGCTTAGCTATACGCGTTTAGTCTCTGACCCCTAGCCGCTTACGGAATTCGGAGCCATACCCGCAGACTAATACCCGTTGTGGACTCATCTCCAGGGGATTTCGGTGCGTTTCAGGTAACAAGGGCACAGCAAAACTCTTCACCTGAATGGTGGATGTTTTGTTTGACAGGTGAAAACAGGCCAGCTAAAAGGTGAACCCATGTCAAGAATGAGCCAGATTTGTCCAAAGTTCTCCTTTTGATGTGGTCCCCTTTGCTCAAGGTGGAGGACGTGAGCAGAGAAACGGACTGGGAATTTGTGTGGGTTCGCGTTTATGGATCATCATGTCGGAGTTCGGCGGGTGATAAGATTGACGCAGGGTTGTTGAGCCAGAGTTTACTCATCACTTTCTGATCGATTTTGTGCTGATCGCCATAATGGAGCAGGGTTTAAATATATGATCTGTACTTTGATGAACATAAGACGCCGTCCTAAAGGATGTCGAGCTGACTGGAAGATTCAAGTGCTTGGGTACTAAGGTAGTTAGCGGCACCTAAGCGACGTCCGATGGGCGTGACCAGATCACCGAGAACTATCGCTAGTCTTCTAAGTCTTGCAAAATTCTCAGCATGTAATCAGAGTTGAGAATACGATCCGGAGAGAGTAAATGTGCACAGAGTTGTGTGATTAACAAGAAATTTGGTGTCTTTACTCGTGAAGCAGCGCAAAAGGTGATGGTTGGCAGCATGATTGGACGATGAATAAGAGCATTTCATGAGCCTTACTCAGAAAGATCATGGCCGTGTATCATTGTCATGAGAAGGATTTAATATACATAAAAGTCTCAACCACATCGTAGTCAATACACAACAGCAGCATCTCGTCTACACCTGAAAACTTCAGACCACCAGACTACCCAGAAACGCAATTGACTCAGAACAGACAGGAAGATAGCATACTCACCATGGATCACCGTGACGTTGTGCAGTGGATATGTCAACAAGAAAATGGAAAGCCAAAACCAATGAATAAATGCCGCCGACAGAATCAGGCTGCAGCCATCAGTGTTCTTGTGGTGCTAGAAGGGACAAAGATGACCAAGCTCAGAACGGAAATGGGTCGGTAATTGGAATTTGTCTAGGCATTAATAAAGGGAAGGAGGTTTGGCATTGGTATTGATCAAGGGATGGTATCATAGGCGATAAAGGAAAATAGGAGAGTAGAATAATACTGATCAACTTGACAAGTTTGTACTTCATCAGTCCTTAAATTGCAGTAATAGTGACGGTGTGTGAATAAATATTCACAGTAGTCCTCGTATCATCTAACAATAATACACATTGTACACCAACGAGGCAGTGTATCAGAGCGTTGAAAATTGTATAAATTGACCATCACATCTGGAACTTCAAATCTTTACTTCTTCCTCCATAGAGTATATTGTATGAGGACATATTTATGAGAGATTTATGATTTCACCGTATACCTTTGGCACGATAACGATTGTTGAAATATGATAAGACATTTCCGCCACAGATCACATCGAATCAACCATGCCTAGCAAACCTAAAACTACTACCACGATTCGAGCTGATCACAAGTATTGGCGATGTATCCAGAAGAGAGTAGACAAGACCTGTTTTATGGCCACATCGATTGACAGCAAGAGCTGCGTTTGGTGCAAGACGAGACGGGGTGAAGGGGACGACGCTATGACTGAGGAACTAATAACTATTGGAGAACTTGTCGAAGTAGATAAGAATGGAGTAGAGCATTGGCATTATTTTTCTGATAATAGTTAATGGTAATAATGTTTGAATAAAGGGTTGAGTTCGATTCATGTGTAGTTAAGACATAAAGTAGAAGTGGATGCCATGAATAACTTATCCCTCCTCATTCATAAATGCTTTACTTAGATCGCCCCTTGTCCCCAGAAAATACCACGACCATTTGTACCAACATACACCAATCCAGCTTCATTTCCACTACCAGCCAACTTAGCGCCATCAATAGATCCAAAGCCCATAGACCCTTGAAGATCAGTCCAAGTCTTTCCCATATCAGAACTACCGTATAGCTTTCGTCCAGCAGATCCTGTACCAAAAGCGTATACATTCCAATTGCTTCCAGCACCGCGACCAAGGGCAATCTGCTCAGTCTTGGTCAAGGAAGACCCAATCTTGGTAAAAGTCTCGGCAAAGTTGGTGCTGCGGAAAATGCCGGCATCGGTGGAGACCCAGACTTCGCCAGCCTTTGTGGGGTGTGCTGCGATGTCACGGATGGAACTTGCTGAGGCTAGGGAGCCGGCTTTGGAGAAGGTGGATGCAGTGTTGTTGGAGACGTAGAATGTTGATCCTGAGGCGCCGTAGAAGAAGTCGTTATCGCGCTTATCACTGGCGACGAGCGATCCAGATGGAAGACTAGATACGGAAGAGAAGGACGCTTCTTTCTCAGATCTCAAAACACCCTTCTTCTCAGTTGACCAAAGAACGACATCTCCATCAGCAGACAAAGCGATAGAACCACCAGCCTGAGAAGCAGCGGTACCACCGTGAGCCTTCCATGATTTACCTCCATCTGTAGACAAGGCGGCTTGAGGAGCTTCACCATCTGTGTTACCTGCCCGAACAACATTGCCGACTTTGTTTCCAGCGTAGTCAACGCTGACAGAGGTAGTGAACATGGGGTTATCCCAAGCAGATTGAGGTGACTTGTTCAGTACACCCTTGTTAGCAAAGGTAAATCCACTGTCGTCACCTACAGCGGCGAAAAGCTCGCTACCACCAGGAGCAGACTTGACGTCCAACACAGCAAACTCCTCGATACCATCTGCCAATGACTCAATGGTAACGTTATGCTCAGTATCCCACTTGGTAAGATCATGTCCGCCATAGACTGTGAGACCAGTAGCATACAACCAGTGGTTGCTGTCAAAGGGATCAATAGTCAAAGCCTCAACCATCCAGCCCAAGCGCTTGGTGTCGACAGAGATGAAGTTCTTGTAAATCCAGGGCGCCTTTGGTGTGGAGATACTGTAGTGGTAGTCAAGGTTACCCTGGGCGTTGTAGTTCCAAATAGTAGACCATGTCTTGCCCGAGTCTGTGGATCGGAAGAACTGGACATCGGGGTACCAAGAGTTTAGCGCCGCGACCATGAGTGTTCCGGGCTTCTTCTTGTCAAGTGCCAGACCTCCGAAGCCGTGATAGATGTTTCCAGGTGGCGTGATGTCCTTCCAAGTATCCGCAGCAATGTCATAGCGGTACACTGCGCCGAGCGTGCCATCGTAAGGTCCTGCTCCATTGCTATAAGATAGATACAAAGCCTTTTCCTTGGCCTCGAACTGGCACTTGTGCGGAAGAAATTCTTTAGGCTGGCCAGCAACTGGCTTCCACGTTTTACCAGCATCGGTAGTAACATAGACAGAAGCAGTCTTCGTATCCGCCACACCGACAAAGATTCTTGATGAGGCACCGTTGATCAGAGAAGAAGTAGAGTCGAAAGTGACAAACGCCAAACCTTGGATGTCACTGTTGTATCCAGAGCTATCACTGGGGTCAGGGATATAAGTTCCCACGTTGGTGAACGAATCGACCTTTGAGAAAGTCTTGCCAGCGTCTGTGCTTCTCCAAAGACCTTTCCCGCTTCGGGCGCCGAAGTAGATGATCTTGGAGTTCTTGGGGTCAACAGCGAGTCGTTCACCCATTCCACGGCCAGGCATGTTGCCACCGACTTTGAAGGGAAGTTCGGTGAAGGACCATGTTGCGCCTTTGTCGTTGCTGATTCCGATGGCTCCATTGTTGGGGTCCCTTGGCAATTATTAGAGAATGTCCAATGAATATGTAGATTCGCTTACCAGTTGCTTGTGTACATGCCGACTGCGGTGAGAACCTTGTTCGGGTTGTTAGCATCCAGAGCGACGGCATCAATACCCCAACGGTTCCTATGCGATCTTAGCTATTGAATAGAGGTAGACGTTTGTTAAATAGCTTACCAGTTTGAGTCGGTAGCAGTGTTATCAGTCACAGGAGTCCATGAGTCGTCCGGGTTGAGACGATACAGTCCTCCAATATCTGTTCTGGCGTACGCGACACCCTTGGCAGTAGGATGGAATTCAATGCCGGGTGCGAAACCACCGCCACCGCCCATACGGACATTCTGCCATTTCAAGGCAGCTTGGACAACGCTCGCCGAGGCGAAAAGAAGAGAGAGCAGCTTCATGATGCTGATATCTGCAGATTGACCATGCATGCAGACAAGTGCTATAATTCGGCCGTACTATTATCACCTTTTATATATGGGGTTTCTCGAAACCTGATGGTTGTAAACATATGATCCGGAGGTCATTTACAGCTTCGGATATTAAACCTCCGTGCCGAAATAGGAACAAGCCAGGGGTTTTAGAGTCCAACCCCTACTTATGATCATTATAAACTGAAGATTTACGGAGTTGATTCACTTTGAACAGTTTGGGCAACGGGCATGTTGAATTCATTTTTCCACCTACCAGTTGGAGTTAGACGTCTAGTTTGAGAAGGTTGCGGTCATTTGAGGTGATTCGGATGGACGGGCCGTGGCGTTCGGCACCGATATCCAGCCATGCCGCATCGGTATTTCTTTTCAGGCTGAACAAATTTGGATAGAAACTTTGCGAACGAGTTATATGAGTACCGGAATTCATCATGTATAAATGCAGCCTATACTCCATCTCCGCCATCCTTCGGAGTATCTTTCTTGGAGGCAGCCTGTGAGGAATAAGCTCGCCGAAGGAACTCCAAGGTGCTTGAATCTTGTTGACTGCTCCTCTCAGCATAATACAATGTTCGTTGGTCAATCTCTGCGCCCTTTTCAACCAGTCTTCTGACAAGTTCAGCTTCTCCACGTTTGACTACCAAGTCAAGCACGTTGTATATGTCCTTCTCTAATGTCTCTCCAGCATTCAAGTCGATGTCTTTCGCGTCGAGAAGCAAATTAACTATTTTAAGATTCCCATTTAGTAATGCCAATAGAATTGGGGTCTGGTCGAGATCATTCGTTGCGTTCACATCGGCGTTATTCAGGATTAATAGTTGAACAATTTCGTGATGTCCCTCTTGACATGCGTAGTGTAGTGGGGTCCGATAAGTGTAGTCTCTTGAATCCACGGTAGCTCCCAAGCGAAGAAGCTCTTTAACAGCTTCCAACCTTCCTTCTTTCGCTGCCCAGTGCAAAACTGTTCCAAAAGAGGCTGCAGAGGTGAGGTCATCAAGATTGGCGCCATTCTTAGCAAGTTCCTCAATAATTGACAACCTGTTACTGAGAGGCGCTAGATGCACTGCTGTCCTACCTTCTTTGTCTCGTGCGCCAGTGCTGCGACGGAGGTGTTTGATGAGACCCTCGTTCCCTTTCAAAGCTGCCAAATGGATGGGAGCTCTGCCAAAATTATCCGTGACAAACTCATCCGCAGGTTGCCGAACATAGAAGTCCATCTTTCTAGGTCCCCAATACAGGTCCGTCAAAGCCGCGCAATGTAATGGCGTCATTCCATCGATACCGACTGCTTGAACGTCTGCGCCCTTGCCGAGCAGCGCATCGATAGCTTCATCGTGGTCGTATACGTAGCTGTAATGTAGCGGAGTCCACTCACGAATGTCGGCAGCGTTTACATCAGCTTCTTCGTTCAGCAAACGCTCAACCCAGTGTCCTGACTTTGACTCGTCTGTGGCTATTGCATAGTGAAGAGGCGTCCAGCCCAGAATATCTTGGGAATTGATATGTTCGCGGATTTCGGCAATGAACATCATATCAGTCTCCTCCACATTGTCATGACCATCCACTAGATGATCGTGATCTGAGTTGTCTGAAAGACTAGCAATTCGATGGTGGAGATTGGTGAAGTTACACATCTTGATCTCCCCCTCTTCGTCAGGGACATTTGCAAAGATGTCGTCACCCCACACACGCCTCTGGTAGCGATAAAGCTTTTTCAGATACTTCATGAACCGAGGGTCAGTTTCGTTTTTTAGCAATGATGCAAGATCATCCCGGGCTTCTTTTGCCTCGTCAAGATCTTTTTTTCCTATGCCTTGGGCATCGTCCAGTATAATAGTCAGTGATCGAACGTATTCAGCTATTATTGCCAGTGTCTTTGTGTATATATAGCTATCCACGCGGAAAGACTTTGCAAGATCAAACAGCTGTCGATAGCAGCGAGCCGCAGCGTTCCAGTTCAACAGTCGCTTGTGCTGTATGGCCTTGCGAGACATCAGTTCAACGATAGCGTCGAGTTCTCCAAGTCTTGACTGTGAATGGAGAGGAGGAATTAGGGCAAGGTATGCATCGTGCAAATCCATAAGACCTGAGTCTTGGATAGCCCGTGCTAGTTTTGATAGACCATTGCAGCTCAGATGAAGGTGACTCCAGTCCTGAATGCGAGAAACATTGGATGACTCTAGCTCTGAGTGATTGTCAATGGCTTTATCCATCTGTAGAGCAGCAGCCCAGGTGAAACTGCTGAATATGTGTCTGGCATAGAGGTTTTGGAGAGTCTCATGGGATTGAACTACTAGAAATACCGAGTCCTGTGTAGGCGATGGGGGGCTGCACGGCTTGGCGGCCGCGATGCGTTTGGAGAAATCAGATCGTTTTGTTCCTATAGTTCTCCATGAACTGGTAGAACTTAGGCTGCGATTGTCTTCCACCAAAAGGTCCTTGGACCAGTCAGTGGGCATCCACCACTTGATAGATCGTCTGAGCTCGTCAGTTTGTTGCCCAAGAAAGATCAAACCTCCTCCTGTTTCCGAGCCTTTTTTTCGAAACCATTCATCGCTATCCATCTTCAATGGAAGTTCAGAAGCATAAAGGCTCGAGTCTCTTCCATATAATTGTCGCCTTTTGTCTATTGAGCAAAGCCATAAAGACAACACTGAATCGATTTCATCGGCGCGACACTTCCACTGGTGATCTCTTCGCTTGAGGGTAAGGACAACCGGCAAAGTCTTTTCGAGGCCGTTTGAGTCGATAACCTGAACTGCCACCGTCCATGTGAATACATCTAACTTGAAAGTCGAACACAGAGCATTCATTGTCACCTCTATTGCCTCCGAAAGCTGTGCCGCCTCTGATGATGTTGGACCTCGCCAATCAGCCAATTGCGCCAGCCTTGTTCGTATATGCAATATGTCCTGGCCTTTGTTGATTGTTTTAACCACAGTGGACTCTTCCAAAGAAGGGACGATGTCATTGACTGGCTTTTGAGTCTTCGAAGAGGAGATATTGGACGGTTGGGTGTTGTCATCCGATGGTTGTGGAGGAGTTTCATCTTCGTCCATCATTACCGTCCAGCTTCCACCTTTTGATAAGCCAAAGTCAAATTTCTTGACGGTCGTAGGTGACCCAGATTCATTGCTTGGATCCGGATTTCCCAATGCTATAGCTAATCCATCCAGCTCGAAGCTTTCCCTTAGTTCGATATCGTTTATAGGCGCAGTAAATCCGCGTCGAACCAACGCTCTGACGATGGTCATAATTATGATGGCAACCAGCTGACTGAAGGATGCGGACCAGTGCATTGCCCTTAAGCCAATGAATTGGATGAAGAATCCTGTTAGGCAAATAGCAGTTGCAACCACCGAAAGATTTATCGGCCAGCGTGGTTCCTGTTGTTCGTGTTTCCTGGTAACCTCGTGCCCTGGACCGTTGCGTTGTGAAGTTGTGATCATTTGCGGGCAGTTGCGCGGATACAACGCAAATGATTTGAAAACCTGGTCGCTTACAGTCTGCTTTGACTGAAGCCAAACCACGTGCAGCCTGTAGCCTTGGGAAGGTGTATAATGCACTTCTTTAGTGCTGCGGTTAATGACGTGCGCACAAATAAACACACCAGTAACGAGTATGATGGTGCCTACCGTGGCAAAAGGATAAGCATAGCCAGTGATAGTTTTGCCGTCTTTCTTGAGCTGAAAGTCTGGATGATTGGCGATGAGTCCAAAATAGATCAGGACTCCAAGCTGCAACGTACAACCGAAGCTAGCGGCTATATATAATGGACGTCGGGTCACCTTTTCATGACGATTTAGCGTGATGTTGGGAGCTTGAGTGGCGGTGTTTCGCAATATCATCATTTCGGGCGTCGGATTTGGGTTTTCTTTGCTTTGCTGTTCCGGAGGTTCCAAGGGTAATGAGGGCGGGCTTTCGACATCTCTGGAGCGAGGTCGTGGTAGGGCCGGGTTCCACGAAGCCTGGATCCAAGATGTCAAATTCAAAAATATATTCCCGAGTGCTGGCGAGTCCGCTTCTGCCTTTGAAGTCAGTTGCTAATAATCTGTTGATACAAGTTGCATACCTTGCTTCTCAACGAGATCTTCCCTGACTGCATCATCTAGACGTGCGAACCGTATTCGCTTGATATTGGCGGTTTCTACGCCTGGAGGCAACAGACAAATGAATTCCTTCACTGGGGCTAGGCCTTGACATCTCACCACGTTATTACCATTCCATAACTCGCATGTTTCCTGGGATGTAGATGACATAAGCTCCATTTCAGCAGCCGACATATTCTCTCTTGATCTTCCTATAATTGCTTTAAGCCATATAGGGCCATTAACTCTTATAGCACTGACGATAGTAGTAATTATGCCGAGAGGGGCCATTGCCAGAATGATGTAATCTGCAGAACCTAAAGATTGGCTTAGGAATTGCATAGTAACTTGTTCTCCAAATAGAGCTAGCAGACTAATATTTGACTTGCAGTTAGTAAGATCAAGGTGAAACGATGCTGTTTGTTGGTCTTACGGAGCTAGGTCTGAAAATAGATTGTCACTAAAATCATCGCCAGGGTCTGCTTTGACGACTGCCGCGAGCACCAACAGTAGTAGAAAGGTGTGTTTCATTCGAGAACACATTTCCTCCGGAGGTTATATAATTCAAGATAAGATGATCTTGGAACGTTCGATTTAGCTTCAGGATGATGGAACAGATATGTAAGAACCTCAGACATGTAAGCTTTTATGGTGAAGGAACAGGACTATGATCAACTGAATATCTACGGACCCCAGACACAAGAGCGGGATTGATGCATGGTTGTTGTCAGCTCAAGGCACTAATAAAATATTTGTGTTAACACACTGATCTCTTACCTATAATCCGGATTTCCATATGTTATCTTTGCATTTTTGGTTGACTGGAAACCAGGCCCAGGTGCAGATTATCCAATATTGAGGCTGGCGTTCAGGCCGATCATTACAACTATGCCTGCAAACAGGAAGCGCACCAATTAACAAAACTGGATAGCTCCGCATATAATTGGAGATCGCTCTTATGATATGATATGATCTACTACTCAATCAATGACAAATGTTCAGCCAAGACTCCATGTGCTTTGACCTCCGTGTGACGGCTCGTTTACTACAATGCTCTGATACAACATCTCCCCGAACTCTTTATGCCACTTTTCATTCCCGCTGAAAACAACTGTCAGCAAGAACATAGATAAAACATTTTAGCTACGACTTAGAATCTTTCTGAATTTGGAGCATCTTCAAGTCGAATTTCCAAGGCACAGGGACATCAAGCGAACTACACATACTCATTATATGAGTTGATCTAATGCTTTAAATATTTACCCTGGCTTCTTTAAGATGTGGTGGGCTGAGACAAAACTCCTGCAGAGTGAGATTATGGTGATAAGGCTTTCAATTTTGAGCGGAAACAGCCAAACAGCTACCAATCAACAGTACAGGGACGCATGAGCAGTCACCAAAATCTCCATTTACGGTATTGACTTTCATATTGCATTTATTGAGTGGCCTCAATTCTGTATGCGCGATTCATACTTGCGGATAGACCCGCCACGAGTTGACGTGTACAAACCTGTGACTCACTACTAGATCATACAGAAACATTTGTTGGTTGGATTTTCTTTACGGAAATGATCCGTATTGTTCGGCTCTCAGAAAATAATGTCAGTTATGAATATAGGTAGACCGACTTACTTTTGGTCCAAGATTAGCTGATAGGCAATGAAGGCTTCGAGTTGTGCAACGGTTAACCTTGCAAAATGATCCACCACGGCCTCGCTAAATAGACCTGTTAGCATAATCAATGGATCAACGCCAATCAGGATTAATTGTAGCATGGTCGATCCGAAAGACTTGGATGGTAAAGTCGTCACCCTATTCGCAACGGGAACCGTATTGAGTTAAAGATGGGCTAGTAGGATAGCTGAGCCAACCCCGGAAACCTAATTATGACATGGTCAACTATGATATCTGTGTAAAGATATGTTGGGAAAATCCTGTTCTCCGCATAGTAGAACCGAGCTTCGGCATATATTTTGTATAATCTGGGCCATGCAATCAACGCCAATCCTTACTGCTCTCCACGTTGTGCCTGAATGAGCCGAATTGACTGATAAATCCCTAGACTTAGTGGAGGAAACCACAGCCTCCGAGTTGATAAATAGCGACTTTCACTGTTACTAAAATCTCCTTACTCTCTACTTCACGGGAATCCAATGTCATAGTCTTTGTTGACTTCCAGGCCGGTGTGGTTGGTTGACACTGGCGGGGAGCCATTGCGCCAGCTATAACAAACTGGTTGTCTTTTTGCCCTTGGCTAGATATGTGGTAAATAAAGGATTTAAGAAGCCAACGTACGCAAAATTGATCAACTCCAGCAAAGTGAATCTGTATAGGAAGGGCCACTGGCTACATCTAGTCAAGATGCGATGGGTGTCATCAAGCTAGTTGATGAGAATACCTCTGGGTTAACAATCTTTGCATTGATTAGAATGACGAGTCAGGGAAACAGGTGGAAACGGACAAAATAAGTGGCATCTATGGATATGCTTTTGTAAATATCACGGCTACACCAAGAAAATCCATTAGGAACTCTGGTTGAGGAATTCATGAGCCATCCGTAGCGAAAGTAAATAAATGAACTCATGACTAGATATACGAATATGCTACTCAGATATGTGTTACTAATTGCAAGGGTAACGGGGATATCCATATTGCTATTGCAGTTGTTGACTTCCACCTCGCAATAGGTAGTTAGGTCCAGCGGAATTAAGCAGGGTAATAAGCGATTACTTGAAAGTTCTCAGGGGGCAATACTGGAGTGCCATGGATATTAGCGAGAATAAGCCACTGATTGGATTACTCTGTACCTGAACTAACATTACCAACCCCTGGAAATAACTGTAACGTGCGTATAGCATACGTCAAATGAACAGCGTGTCGATCATCAATGCTGAAACGGTCATAATCTGTTCCTTCGACCCTCAATTCAGGTCAAGATCGTCAGATTCGAAGGCATTGCTTATCGATGCGCTTATCTAGACGCGCGATAGGGCTGACATGTTAGCAAAGCCTCCACTCTGACAAGGATTCACCAATTCCTTCGCCTGGAAAGTCTAAGGCTAAACGGATCCGACATGAGGCTGTGATGTCAGGATGGATGTCGATTCGTCAATTCAGCTGCCATCCATGTATGATGATAGACTAGAGAGGACTCCAAAGACGAAGGCATGAATGATGATCTGAATTGATGAACTGTCTATAAGAACAACCGCTCCCAGCATTCACAGCTTGTATCATCATTCTATCAATTACTCACACTTCACAATCAACAGTCTTCAAAATGAGGATCTCACCACTTGCAGCGATCTGCACCCTCTTCAGCCTTTCTTCAGCAGCACCATGCACAGACCATGACGCACAAAGTTCACTCTCATTTGCCTACATGGTCAGCATTCTACTTCATTATCAATAATTCTGTCGGCTAACGTATACAGTATGGCTTCCCGCTTTACGCGTTTGGCGACATTGCCAGGCCATTGCTCGCCGCAGGTGTCCCGCTGATACCCAACATCAACCTCGCCTCGCCAGAACCGAATGAGCCCGGTGCTGTTGGCGTCGTGCGACCCAATGCTGATACGATGTATTCCATCTTGTTCATGGATTTGTCGTCGAATGACCTTAAAGTTACTGTCCCCGAGATCCCCGACAATCGATACTGGGTGTTTCCTTTTTGCTCACCGTAAGTCAACAAAACTCCCTATCAACGCAAAATCTTAACATTCCCAGATATGGCGATGATCTGGTCAACCTTGGCAATCTCGGCGGCAGCAAGCCTGGTGACTATCTAGTCAGGTACAACTCCAAGAGCTACGGTCTACAAACCGACAACGTACCAGAAGGCTACGTCGGCGTCGTCAACTTCCCCATGCCATACGGACTCGTAAACTCCCGAATCGTCACCGACCGTACAGATGAAGACGTCGCTATCGTCGCATCTCTCCAAAAAGGCTTTCGCGTCCGTCCAGTTCCTAGATCTGGAAAGCCTGTTGCTCCGAAACTCAACCTCTCCATGTTTGTCCAGCCCGAGTACACTGCCCAGAACCAGTCACTGTACCAAGCAGTCATGAACACTGCCGCTGCTCTTACTCCACATCTGCCACCTTACGTCGTCTCCGATCGCAAGTCTGTCGCCAAGGACCTCAAGAAGGCAGGTTTCAAGGATGGAAAGTTTATTCAACCCGCAGGCACAAATTTGACCGCTGCGGTGAACACTGCCAACCTGACATCAAAGTCTTTTGCCTCAAGACCAGATGTGTCAAAGGATGTCGGTAACGGCTGGTCGCTCATCACCGATCGGTACATCGGTAAATTCGACTCCTACTACAACATGCGATATCAGATTGGCCTCACTGCCTACCTCGCCCTGGCGCAATCAGAATGCGCTTACCCATCGTACGGGTCATTTGATGAGACCATCTCCGTCAAAGAGGGTGAATCTATTATCTGGACGTTTACCACGCCTCCCAAAATTCGAGAGGGTGGTTTCTGGAGTCTTACTGCCTATGGACCCAACCAAGATCTGATTCCCAATGATCAGGAGAAGTACATGGTTGGAGACAGAAGCAACTTGACATTCCCTGATGGAAGTTCGATCGCGGATGGTGGTGAGGGGCCTTTTCAGGTTTTGCTTCAGGATTCTAGCATCGCGCCTCCGTCGAACTGGACTAACAAGTAAGTTTCCTCTGCTTTGGTGCGCATTTGAACGAACAAGTTGCTAACAAGTATAACAGCTGGTTGCCTATCACGCCTGGAGGCGGAGATATCTCAGTCACAAGTAAGTCTACCGTTTTTCCGATGTCTCCAATGTTTTGCTGACTTGTTTCTAGTGCGATGGTATGGCGCGGAAGAAGAGATGGTTAATGGGACATATGTCCATCCCAAGATGAGCCTTGTCGGTGCTATCAAGCAATGATAAATGGGCCAGCAAAGACTTGTCGGATGTTGATACGTTCGACGGTTGCATGGGTGCAAGGTTTAGATGGTGGATAGATCCCAATTTTAATTGTTCTCGTATCTGATGCCAAGATTATTCACCGCGGGGTTTGATGTTTTTATCAGAAGTTGTTGAAGCTCATCCTCAGTCCAATAGCTAGACATTCCCTCCATTTTAACATGCAGTTCGTTTCTTTCGAGAATTGCTCCGGTTATCAGCGGAGATACAGAAGGTTAGCAAACTGTTCTGCCACTTTTGTTAGTTCTTACTGTATCTGAGCACATTGGCTTTTTATGCTTTTCATGAATGTCCGTATTCCCCAAATTTAGCGTCATCATCAGTAGGATCAAAATCTCAAATAGGCTAATAAAAGCTTGGAGTTTTCTACATACACCGCTATTTTTAATCCAGCACTAATGCATATTTCTCTGCATCCAAAAGCATCGAGACCGTCCGCTTCTGACGTCAAATCATCCATTTCGGCACTTCAATACGATGTCTCCTATAGTATTCAGTCTAGACTAAACCATCTGACCATGAGTTGTACAATACGAGAAGTTCAAAAGCAGCCCCGATACGAACTGCAAAAGAACTCAATCCCTGCCACTGACCAATCAGACTAGCCACGTTCTTGGCTAAAGAAGTCAATTACGAGCAATCTGAGCCCAGCTGATCTGATAGTTCCAACCTTGAGCGGTCCGAACCGCACGATAACCCCACCTCTTGAACGGCTAGAACGCTCGAAGCAACACGAGGCGTTGCAGCTTCATTGCGGGGTGATGTTTGCCAACACGAGCTTATTGTCGGATGGATCGGCTGTGCTGGAATGTGATAATCGTAAGAGGAGGGGGATAAATAGAGAGTGAAGTCCTCACCAATTCTCAATCTTGTGCCATCAATTCCAACAACAATCTCTCACTCAACACAACCAAACAACCTTCATCATGCAGCTGACCAACCTCTTCTGTCTCGCCAGTGTCCTGACCTCCGTGTCAGCAATCACCGGTAATAACCAACCCCTCTCCCAATACAACCCCAATCCCGCTAACACTTGACCTCAGTATCCTACGACCCAGGCTACGGCGAAGCTGGCCGCGCCATGACAGCCGTCTCCTGCTCCGACGGCACAAACGGCCTCATCACGCGCTACGGCTGGAAGACTCAAGGCCAGATCCCCAAGTTTCCCTACATTGGAGGCGCGCAGGCCATCGCTGGCTGGAACTCCAAGAGCTGCGGCACGTGCTGGAAGCTTACCTACAAGGGCAAGAGCATCAACGTCTTGGCCATCGACCACACTGCTGCGGGCTTCAACATTTCTCCCGCGGCGATGAACGCTCTTACCAACAACCAGGCTGTTCAGCTTGGTCGGGTTGATGCGACTGCTACTCAGGTCGCTGTTAGCAACTGTGGATTGAAGAAATAGGTGTGAGGCTTTGGGTGATGAGATGGGACGGGACACGTTTATGATCGTAATGTTTAGTAGTACATTAATTGATATTACTTTAATCTCATACGATGACATTCATATGCCGTGACATGTAAGCTTGTCCCGTGACGAACGGAAATAAATGCCATCAAGTCATTTTCTTTTCTATTGCTTATTTCATTCAGTTGTGCGACGGTTTATTCCTGTTCTGATTCATCGACAGTGACGTATCACAAGATAAAGAAAGAAGACATGTAACCAAACAACTGCTGACACGACTCATGCGCCATAGAAAAATCAATGCATAATACCCGTTTTCTTCGAACCAAGTTTTCTTTACTTCTCCTTATTCTTATTTGTTTGACTAAATCTTCGCAACTGCGTTATGACGCGCTAAAGCTATATGTCGTTGTTGTATAACTAGTTTGTTCGCGCGTTTCATATTCCATTCCATGCAGCTAGACACGTCAGTAATAAAAAGAAACCATGACCACGTCACTGGAATTATGTGCAGGAACTCAGTATTAAATCTGTACTATGACGATTCATTAGATGTATTCAATAGGATTCTTGATATAGCACAACAGTGATGTTATATCTCGTCATGGAGACGAAGATGAGTACCTGAAGTTGGATGCCTCTCAAAAACTCAGTATAAAAAAAAAAAAAAAAGAAAAGGCGACATAGTCCAGGCTGTTTAACGACGATGGAATTTGGAGACATTTTCGAACGCATCGGCTATTGCAGAGATCCGTCAGATTAGTAGCCATGTAGACAAGAAAGCGAGATGCTATTTATGGTGCTGGCTGTGTAAATGACTTGCGATTGGACTGAACATTGATACCAGCACATGTAGTACCGACAGCAAGGTACCTCGGAAAATATTGTTTGACCGACATGGCTGCAGGAATTCTAACAAGTTTGTTATACTTGGCTGCTCAGCCAGCCATTTTAGTGTTGATGAGTTGTCCGGATAGTTCGGACGATCCATCGTCAACACAACATCGCTGACATATAGCTTGCAGGATGATATAGGATTCTCCATGACGTTATGAGGCCAGGCTAATACTCGGCTGCAGTTGATCCTCTGATTCCTTGTAAGCATGCTAGTCAGTGTCAATATGTACCTGGATGTCACTGTGTAGCTCGAGTCACAAACAAACTTACAATCCATAATGTGTGAAGCACGTCTATAAAGATACGTATCACATTGTTTAACTACCGGCAGTATCTTCCGAATTCAGGTTCCATCGCAATATAAAATCCAGCCACCTGCCCAACACAGGTCAAAGCTCATTAAACGTGCAGCAAGTCATTCGGCGTTATTCCCATCGCGACCATGCAGGGGCAGGTAAGCCACATGCAAGAGTCACAAGGTCCCCCCGAAACTGCGAAACAACTGGTCCACTTGCATCAAGGATCACGCCCTCGTCACATCCTTGCACCCGAGGAATAAAGTACCGGAACCCGACGTTGCACTGATTAACGTTTACATTACCGCCCTGACCTGAGACGACCCTCTGCTTGTTTTCCTTTTGCTGCTTCTGACCACTACGCGCGCTGCCCTGACATGCGCATAATGCAGTGTTGGGGAGGCTAAGATGACTTGTGGTGGACCACCCTTCCTGGCCTAATTTTGTACTGTCATGCGTTGGCATAACGTCTCTCTGTCGGGGAGTGTCGGTTTGCTGCCGAGTGATTCATGAGTTGAAGTGTTATACAGCAGTGAATGAGAATATGGTTATCAAGGTATATAAAGGATAGAGGGTTCTTGTTTCGTTTGTAGCCTTCTCGTGTAGATCTTGCATTGTATCAATATCATACTGTTCAATTTTTCATAATCACAACACAATGCGTCTGTCTACAACAATTCGTCTGCTGGGTATAACCCTCTTGGCAACTCTTGCGAGTGCTCAAGCTCCTGCACCAGCAGGCTGGCCACAGTTCTGGTTCAAAGGGCAGGTCACAAACAAAGAAACATTCAAGTACAATCCCACCAACGAGTTCATCTTTCCTAGTATCTTCCATGCTGGACAGTATCTAGATGATCCTCTAGGAGAATGGTACCTCTACTATGCTCCACACGAGAACCCCGGCGGTATATCCCTCGTGTACTCGGATAGTCTCGAGGGCCCATGGAAAGAGTATGCCAACAACCCAATCATCTCGAACAAGTGGGACTCTCACTATTCCGTCCCACATGTATCCAGTCCAGATGCTGCATGGAACGAAGAAGCTGGCCGCATGTTTTTGTATTTCCATGGTGACAACTCAAAAACACGCTGGGCAGAGTCTAGCAATGGCATCGACTTTGAATACGGCGGCATAGCAGTTAGCAATGAAATGGCCAGCTCCGAAACCACAGAGTCAAGCTATGCACGCGTTTTTCCTCATCCCAACTCGGCATTAAAGTACAAATACGCAATGTTCTACATGGCCAACGAGAAGGACAACAAGCGCAAGATCAGACTCGCCGAGTCAGTAGATGGACGCAAATGGGTTGTCGCCCCAGACTACGTTGTCGCAGGTAAAGGTGTCGAGGGTGATGATTACTCTGGTGCCAACTACTGGGTCTGGAGAGGACAGGCGTATGTGATTTATCACAGTTCTTCGGGCAAGATCTGGGCTCGGACTATTGATGCGACGCTACGAGAGGTGGGATCAGAGCCAATTCTTTTCTACCAGTCTCGTGGACAGGGCCAGGATGTCGGACGTGTTGCGGCTCCTGATTTTGCGACTTCTGGGGAGAATAGTTATTTGTTTTATGAGTCTGGGCCTCGATTGAAGGGGACGATTGCTTGGGCAAAGATGCAGAAGCAGACGGCGCGTTCTGTTGAATGGGAGGCATAGAATGATATTTAAGAGTTTTTGTTTTGTGTAATATATTTTTAAATCCTATGTCAGATCATTAGTTATCCTTAAGATCTCCTTAAGCTGATGATGTTTAATTATATCTGTCAGACTGTTATTAATTCCGTTGGCTGACTTGACAGTTGTTTGCTACCGCTTCCCTTTTTGTTGTGGCGCACTTCCAGGGAGCTTGGACGTAAAATTCAGACAATCCAGGGGAAAGGTCTGCTGTGATGCCCTAAATCTGGTGGCCCACCTGTCAAGCTTCTCAGGCCGCTCACGCCATCGCCAAGGTGGACTCTCTGCCAACCCCAGATCAAGATCAGCTGTATCAGCTACGAACCCCATTATCTGTTTCATTTGCGTCATTGCTTGTATGTTCTATAGCTTCCATGGGTTCCCTCACGATGACTCCTCTCTCTTCTCTACACGTTAGTCAAGTTGGGCCGCAAAACCAGCTGGCGAGCATTGATTGGCGGCCTCTCTCTGCATAAACGACTCTGACCAATTAGATCCATCATCTCGATAAGCGTATCCATCTCGAGTTACCGCCTTTTTGGCTTGGTGCAGACTGCAGACCCTCCAAGTATCCACGCAAGACGCTTTGCTCCCTTTGACCTCTCACTCACACTCTCTTTGACCATCAACTATCTCTCCTTCAACAACCAAAACATGGGCATCGAGGAATTCTTCACAAAAGCAATCCGTGACAAAAAATTCCAATCAGCTGCCTTCGAGGTTGCCAGCACCTGCGCCTCCGCGTCCCCCGTCGTCAAGATCGTCCAGGCCGCCAACAAGATCGCAAAGGTCGGAGATGCCGTCCAGCATGCCAACGAGTTTCTGGCGGGCGCCTCTCAAACCATGAAGGGCGCCCAGGCAATCCTCCCGCAGATGCACATCATGGGCCAGTCCCTCGTCGACAGCGCCAGGCTGTTTTCACAGTTCTCCATGGTCGCCACCACACTCAGTGCTGGCGCCAACATCATCCAGACGTACCAGGGTATTCAAGCGCTGAATCTCATCGCCGCGAAGCTGGGGGATATTTCCGACAGCCTGCAGGCCCAGGCCGCACTTACCGCCCAGCGAGACTTTCCACAGTACGTTTTCGACATGATCAGAGAACGTCTCAGCCAAACCAGCGTCGACACGGAACGAGACCATTGGTTCTTTCTCTACCACCCTGACACCGATTGGTATCCCAAGTTTTTCCATCTCGTCGAGGAGAAGCCGCTAAGTCCGAGATTCTGCGGCTACACGAACCAGCTCGACACCGTATTCATGTTCATGCTCGCCGCTCGTGAGCGCATCACGAAACGAGAGATGGTCAAGTCGAGAAAGAGGCAACATTGTCGACCCGTGCAGCTCCACCTCATCATACCCGCCTACCAAACGATCCTAATCCCCGAACGAATCAAGATTCCCGAAGAGATTGGCGATTTCGTTATCGAAGGCCGTATCAACAGCAACAGACCTTTTGTCTGGCTCAACCTCCCGGACGAACAGCAACATTATACCTTTGACGTTGGCATGTGGAGTCCTCCTGAGTCAGGTCTATGGGAGAAAGCTTTGGAATGGATGGGCATGTCTGGAAAGCTCAAGATCTCTGATACACCACGGGTGCTCGGCGTAGCAGAAAGGGTCCTGATGATCGAGGATGAAAAGCGCGAAATGACGATCCAAGAGATTACAAACGGCGGGTCGACAGAGGTCATCAAGAGGGCTGCTACTGAATCAGCCCTTGACCTTGTTGAGGTCAACAAACACCAGTCGATGCCTCTGCATGAAGGTCGCACCCGACGCTGGCGCCGAAGGGAGCGTAGTCGTTAAACCAGTGACGAACGAGGGAGGGAATATTTGGACATTTTTTGCATAACGAATAAGGCGTTCTGGGAGGTACAAGTCAGACGACACACAATATCAATCATGAGGAAACATACACAGCCAGCTTGTTAGGGATCATACATACTAGATTGTTAAACGGTAGAGCTCGGGAACGAATAGCGAGCAGGGAATGAATAAGAAATTTGTTGGATACACTTGACGACTCTTAATGGAGCCATCTCAGCTTGACGTCGAACCATGTCTCTACCTTTTCCCGAAATGTCCTTTGCTTTGGTGGAAGTGGTTCTGTTGATAGTGCAAAGGTTTCCAGCTCCGTGAATGCTGTCGGCAAATCGTCGTTGACAATGATCAAATCGTAGGTTCCTTGTTTCGCAGCGTAGTCAAGCTCTTTCTTCGCCTTTGCAAGTCGTTGGTGAATGGCGTCTTTATCCTCCGTCCCCCTCCCCCGTAGCCTTGTCTCTAGAACCTCCAAGTTCAGTGGTGCGATAAAAACATATCTTGCACTCATCCTTTCGAATTTCTTCATCGCCTTGACACCCTCCATATCAATGTCCAACAAGGGCACCATGTTTCCATCTATGAAATCCTCGATGGAATGGAATGACGTGCCATAGTGGTATCCATTGTAAACAGTGCATTCAACAAATGCACCTTGTGCGTAGAGGTACTGGAATTCCGTCTCGGTCGTAAAGTGGTAATGCACACCTTGGACTTCGTCAGGTCGTGGAGGACGCGTGGTGTGCGATACGACAATACTAAAGGTCTCTGGGTGTGACTCGCATAGTTTGGTGAGGAGTGTTCGTTTTCCGACGCTCGAGGGGCCAGAGATGATGATGGGTTGAGAGGCGTGATACGGGACTTGATGCATTTTGATCGAGTTGATGTATGTGTAGAAAGGTGTTAAGTTTCCGTGATGAATAATGCTTGTATTTATATTTTGATAAAGTTTAATGCTGCAGGTGATTATGTGGCTGTGATTGTGTGCCGGATTCGACAGGCATTCTTTATGAGACACGGCAGGAAAGTCAGATGCGTGGTCTCACGTGAAAGTGAATCAGATAACTCTCTGAGTCACTGAACCTTGTTAGACTTTCGCCTAAAGCACGTCAAATGCCATTGGCTTGGTCGTTTAATCAGACGTGCAAGTGTAAGCAATTATATCAAGTAATGCCCAAACAATGGTTGGTCAGCAGTTACAGGCACATTGCACTATCAAATTAATCAACTTGACTACTTGTCTTCGTACTGTTGTACTTCTGCCAAGCTTGTATGTGTTGATGAGTTATCCTTCACAGTGAAATAAAAGGGATGCTACTAACCGTAGTATTCAATTCTGTGATGCAAAAATTGAGTTCCGGATTATCCTCAAGGGCCTTGAAAAAGGATGCCTTCGAAGCGCCCCCTCTTGATAGAAATCACGCGTGTCAAGGTGAACGGTTGTGTATATGAAGGGCATCACCAGAGGGTGGAAGCGTCGACATGTGAGAGCGAGCGAGCACTGGTCATTGACATTTAGTTGTTAAATTGATACCTGATGGTCGTTCTGGGCAACCTGTTCAAAACACAGGCGTAAGACCACATTTGGCATGCGCAGAATGTAGCTGTTGTCAACCGTTGGTGGTGGCATTGTGAGCGGTTATTCAAAAAGACAATTGATTGTTCTTGAACGTTCCAAATATGATTGGACGATTGGCGTAATCCTGGTTGGGTCCTGGATGCTTTCCATCGTTCAATGGAAACGTGACGACCCACGCAGTATTCACAGGCTTCAAGCAACGAAACTATATGACATGTCAAGATGCAGAGTATGGTTTGTGCAGCAGCTATTATAAAAGCTGAGGTCTTCATCCAGCACGGAACGGCACGATCCTAAAAATAAATTGCGAGTGTTATAGACAACCAGTGACCGGGAACAACAGGGGTTGTTTCCCAGCTAATTAAACGAAGTCCGGTCTTGTCAAATATTGGATGTTGGGTTACCTGACTAGACCTCTCTAGCTCAAGCTCTGTCAACTATCGATTTAAGCTGAAGGACTAATCAATTTTGGGGTGATCCGCAACAAGTCTAGAACTCGCTACAGCAGATCTTTATGTAAATCCCTGCAACTATTACTCCCCTTTATAATGGGTATGCCATTGAAAATAACCCTACTTCCTGCTTCTTTTTTCGATCCGTACGCTCGTTTCCAACTGAGGTATCGTCCATTGCGCTCGTTAGACCAAGATGCGTGTGATATCTCTCATCACTGTTCTGGGCGCTGCGCTCATCCCTGCAGCTAGCGCCCGTCCTGCGAACTGTCGTCCTCAAAGACCGACAACTACTTCCGGGGTTTCTACTTCGATCACAACTTCTGTTGTTGGTGCCGAGACTTCAAGCACTGATGCCGCTTCCACCACTCTCACGGCCTCTTCCGAAGTGTCCAATGTGATCGAGACCACAGAAACCGAATCTTCAACTGCTACTTCTGACATGACACGCGCTGTGAGCGAATCCGGCAGCGTTACCACCGCAGTAGAGATGACGATCACTGGGTCTGCTTCCGACACCACCGCCCTGATCACAACTGCCACCACCACAACTGAAACGAGCCCTACTGAGGTTTCTACAACCGAGGCAACAAGTCCCGATCAGACATCTTCTGCTGCAATAACTACTATCGCGACAACAACCTTTGAAAAAACGATTGCCGATACGACCACTGGTGAGCAAAGGACTGTTCAGACAACCACTGCCGAAACGGCTGCTACTGCTGGCACGACTTCTGTCGAAACGACCACGACGAAGCAAATTACAGGCCTTACTACAACTTCAGAGACAACAACTGCTGCCGAGTCGACCACTACGACTGAGATACCAACTACCACTACGGCAGCTCCTGAACCAACTAAAGCTCTCCAAAATGGCGGCTTCGAAGATGCGACAGATAGCGCCTGGACATTCCAGAGCGGAGAAATCACCACCGACCCTAACCTTGCTCGCTCCGGCTCCAACTTTGCGTAAGTCTCGTCTTGTCTTCTGATCGTAATACACCTGGCTAACGCGGATCGTCTAGAAAAATCGACATCCGGAACGAGCAAGCTGGAGGCCAACAACACATCGAACAGATTACCAGCACAAGCAATACGAAGCAGTACACCCTCAGCTTCTACGCCACCTTCCTCTCTACTCCGAACATGAAGCTCGGTAGCGGGTGCTACGTTTACGCTCTCCAGGACAGCTCGTCCATTAACGCACCGACTTTCTATTTGAACGTCGACACACTCAATTCGTACCAGCATTTCACATATACCTTTACCCCATACAATAACAATTTCTTGCTCTCGTTGAGAGTTAGATGTAGCAGGGGCATGGCTACTACCTTTTCTGTAGCCATTGATGACGTTTCTATCGTCGAGGCCGTTTAGTTGTCAAGGTCATTTTTATTCCAAGATTTAGCGGTGTATAGACATTAGACATCAAATTTAAGAGACAACAATCAAGCTGTTGTCTAGTAATAAGTCTATTCAAGTAGACATATTATCACTGGATAACTTTTTGTTTTCTTCTAACTTTTCTTTTATTTTCACCCGAGGACTTGTTGCATTCACCAATTTGCGAGGAGATTACAACAAGTTAATCAGAATATGATGGTGATTCCCATTAACTCTCAGACCCTATAAAACAGCAACATTTGATAATATGAGAGAGAGGCTGTTGGTGACAGGCTGTTGATGAGACAAGCTGTCAGTGAGATGCTGTTACAGGTTGTACAGCTTTGCGCTAAATATTTCACGTGCCGAGTGAGCATGTCCACTGTAACGTGCTGGAGCTAGCCGCTATAAATACTAACATACTGGTATATTCAACGGCTCATCCTCAAAACTGCTAAGTAAGGTTACACTGATGCACAAATGCTTGTCTTTGGTCCATGTAGTTGGGCAGGAAATAAACCGTCAAATTACAAATGTGTCTTGTTTCGCCGTCGCTGAAATTATTTTCATCCTCCCACTTCTATCCGTGACTTGGGCTTAACTTCGCCGATTCGCAATATACATATGGGCTTCCTCCTCTTGATGACTTTTACTTCGCCACTTGGCATGTTAGCTCATAGTTCTAGCCCAGGTGAATGCCAAAGACAAGTGAGTCTCAAAGACAGGCTGATTGACTCTGCCTCCACAAGACAACTTGCTCTGCCACCATTTTGACGGGATCGACAGGACTACCTCTAGCGTGGAGAAAAGTGGAAAAAGCCATGAAACTGCCACAATTCTGGATCGGCAAATCAAACATGGCCATGTAGCGCGGCATGTCATTGTGGCTGTGGATATGCACAGCCGCCCCGGCTTTGGTGTTGTCTCAGGCTTTCTCAAGGCACAGACAGACGTCATTGTCTTGTCTCCTCAACTTGCTTTATAGATCGGACCGTTGCATTCATTCTGCTCGCTTATCATTTCCTCAAACTTAGACTTCTCTGTGTAGGAAATAATGGCGACAAGTTCAGGCTACACGCAATTAGAGCCATCGTTGTCTCAGATTCGCCTACTCCACCTACTACCTCTACAGACCAACAATCAGCACCAATCATCAGCACCATGGCATCAATGCGTCAACCTAGAATGCACCTTCGAGACAGTGCATCTAGCCAGCGCTCCACCCTATGAAGCCCTATCATACACATGGGGCGATGAACCCGCCTCAATTCGCATCCTTTTGAACGGAAAGGAACTTCTAGTACGGCCCAATCTAGCCTATGCCTTGGCTGCCCTGCGCACCTCTGAGCCTCGTGTGCTCTGGGTTGACGCACTATGTATAAACCAAAAAGACACCATGGAGCGCAATCATCAAGTCGGGATGATGGGCGGCATCTTCCGTCGAGCAGACCGAGTGTTGGTCTGGCTTGGAAGACCCAGCTCAGACTGGGACTCATCAGTTGCGGGCGCCCTCCAAATGGCCAAGAGAATTGGAGAAAACCCTCCGACTTGCAAACTTCCACCACCTCCACCTCAGCCAAGCCCTCATAACGATTCACAATTTGTCGACTGGATCAATCTATTCCCAGAAGAGATCGAACCACGAACGGACAAGGAAGAAAATGAGAAACGTCTATTCGAGTCACGCATATTACATTGGCGAACATGCCAAAATCATGAATGTCCATGCTGGCATGAAGACAGAAAGGAACGTGTGAAAACAGAACGTGAGAAGAGTACATCGAAATGGCAGGATCGTCTGGACAAGCAACGCAGGCGATGGCGAGATGTGAAGGAGGAGCATGCACAATACAAACGGCGAGTGAAAAGACTCCCCGTCATGATCCAGGACAGACAAACAGACCTCCCATTCTTGGCGCCCATGGAAGAAGATCTCAATAAGCTCGGAGCTGGAGAGGTCAAACAACAGGAGATGCTCAACAAACTAAGGAGGAAGGAGATTCAGCACCTCGACTTATTACTGGCACCTCAGCAGCGGCTTGTACAGGACTTCCAAGATGCTCAACTGCAAGCCTACCAGGAATTGGACAATGCAAACCTTCAAAATCCGCCAGAAGCTGGAGTGTATCCTAAAGGTGGAAAGAAAACTCGTCCTATCGCCCGCGTTTCTGGCCAGGCTGATCAAGACGAAGGAGAGATCGACAGGTTGTTCCGCGAGATACTAGCCGATCTGGGAGATTTCCAGCGATCAATTTATCATCTTCGCAAAAAGGTCCGGGAAGATCTGGCATCTCCACTCCTGAGAGAGAGGATTTCTCGACTTAACAAAATGCAACAACTGGATATGGATCAGCGACGTGGGCTAGCCAAGTTACGAGACCGATTACAGGAATGGGAACAGCCAATAGACAGAAGATACGCAACAGGTCAGCAACTGCTTCGATCACAAGTTGGACGATTTGAACAACAAGTCAAAACTTGGGAGAGTCTTCAAAACGACCAGATCGAAAATTTTGGGGACTTGCCCAAGTTCATCGCCAAGCAATACGAATCATTACAGAGCTTCGCGGATCTCGAGGAGACGAAGTTACGCCAGGGGAGAGACTCGACAGATGCACTAGTGCTCAGCAACAGCATGGACGAGTTTTTAACCGAAGACGAATTGCATATCTCAGAAAGTGTGAAGAGGATTAAAAAGGACATCCTCAAACAACAGTTTGTCTTGCGAAGTACAGAGCTGAGGAGGTGGAAGATCGAGTTGGTTCTTCAGCAATGTAGTAGATGGCGCTCAAGCGTATACGAGATGAAGAGGAAGCACCGCGTCAAGCACGAGCTCCCAGAAGAATCTATCAACGCTCAGCGTGAATGGATTCGACTCTGGAAGGACATGTCAGCATGGCAAGCCAAGGAGTGGCACGATATTGTCTTTGCTGGGACCGACACATCTTTCGGTTTACCAAATCTCGATCTGCTCAGCCTGGAGGCGATTTGCCGCTTACCATACTGGAGACGGCTTTGGATAGTTCAAGAAGTGCTCTTGGCGAAAGAGTTGGTTTTGTGTTTTGGAGATAACGCCAAGACTACCACATCTTGGGATCTGTTCACCAAAGCCCGAGAGTCCTTGGAGCGGGTGCCCAGCTTTTGGCAATTCAGGCCAGCTGTCAGCGCATCTCTAAAGGAGATCAAGAATGCCTTCCCGCTTCGGCTCGATAAACTACGGCAGGATACCGGACAATGCTGGTCATTGCACAATCTTGTGGATATTACCATGGACTCCTTGTGTCATGATCCTAGAGATAAGATATATGGTCTTCTTGGTATTACAAGCGGTTTCAAGTTTGGAGATTTCGATATCAGATACCAAGATGCGGTGGAGCATGTTTACCGGAACGCCATTTCATGGTATCATTCGAAGCACGGCGAGGATGCAAACTCTCCCAATCTGGTGAGATTTAGCCAGCTTTTGCAACTGTCACTCAAAAGCCACCAAGACAAGTCAAGCTCGAACGCGACGACACCAAGCTCAAATGCCGTTTCCTCTCCTCTTTCTCTTGATAGGAATCTTTTATCTGGATACACAGATGATTTCTGCATAAAGAGAATGCTTGGTAGCCCTATTCTGCCAATTGACAAATTGATAGGGGACAAGGCCTTGATGCAGACACGACATCGGGACTGGATCAGTACTCTAGTCGAGTATTTCGATGATTCAGGGTTTCGGGGGCCAAAGACAGCCATCGAACAGGAGTTGCTTTATCTTGACTCGATCAGTACAACTTTGTCCCTGCCGACGTCTTCGGCATACGCGGTTGTAGATGACTGCATGTCTGACAAACCCGGCCCGCCGATACATTCCTCCCGTAACATACCAGGACAAGGGCAAGAACCTCTTTTCTTCGTTACTCTCGACGGCGAATTCGGTATCTCGTCAACTTGTATTAGAGAGGGTGATCTCTTGTGCAGGTTCCCGGGTTCAACTTTGGGTGTGATTCTTCGTCGACGAAACGGTCGGTACGAGTTGGCCAGCAAAGCGATTATGTCGTCCATCACGAAAACGAGCACTTCCAATGTTGATGGCGAAACTTCACTTGAACGCCCGGTAGATTTCTCGAATGATTCGATTCGGAGCCACTCAGTGACCAAAGGCGAGAGTTCTCGGATTGTGCAGTTGATGCTTGACATCGCATCAATACTATCCCTTACAACTCCTTTGGAAATTGTCAGCAAGCACGAGACACGACAGCCTCTTTATATTCAAGAAACCTCATTTGACTGGGACGAGTTCATCGCTTCGGGTTGTGATGTAGCTCCTAGCCCTCCAAGTCAAAAGCAAGTAGCTCAGACACCCGATGACCCACCAGAGATTGAGCAGGAACCAGCACCCACGATTACTACAACGTTTACGGTGAGGACCAGGGTGTTCTCCTCGGAACTGACCCACAACATGTCGAAACTCTTATCGGGCACACCCATGGTCAGCCTGGATATCAACGAGACGTACACGGAACTGAGCTATCCTGACCCCACAACTCTTTGGTCTAAGGCGCCCGTCAATCTCCGGTCTGACAAGCCAGTCAATGTGCCCACCACAGTGACAAGCCCACAAGAGGAGTCTCATAGCTCCAAGCCACGCACGTTCAAGCTGTCAGTATCTCTTAAGCAAATTAGATCTAAACCAAAGATTGGAGCATTGGAAGCACCGACAGATCAGTCGACACCAGATTGGCAGGGAGGAAAGATAGTCCAGGCAATAAGTGGGTGGTGGAATCGCTAAACAGATCAAGGACAGCAGTAATGGAAATGTTATCTATGGGTTTAAGGAAAGGCGCAAGTTTGGAGCATTGTATTCATTTATGATATTTAGCAATGAGATCAATGTCACAGCACTAAATTTGACCCGCTCGCCAGTCTAAGAGCACAGCCTCACAGGGCTGAGAACAATCATCCGTCCTTCCAAGCCTACGAGCATTACCGGTAAGAGGCCTCAAGAAATACTTGGTACGTCCATTCTGCCTATCAATCAAACGGGAACAACTGTTTCGATTTTAGACTAAGTCAAAAGTGCATGGAGCCATTGATCAACAAATAACAACCAGCATCGCGTACAACTCATCCAATGATGTGACCATATTAGCGGTTGAGACCAACTGTAATGCAGCTTTTGGACTAAGATAGCGCTTGCTAGCCACTGTAGGATTCGGCCTGACAAAAGATCACAGCTTATTCGTCCCGAATGGGTTAGTTGACTGTCATCCTCCATAAGCGATTCCAGCGAATACAGAGGCAGAGGTTTCATGCCAGATCCTTCTGCAACCTGACCCAGATGTTAGCGGAGCCGAATAATTTAGCGATAAATTAGAGCACAGCCTCTGTCTGACAAGGATCTAAAGCTTTAAAACCACCTCTCTCTCCCTCGATTGAAGCTCAATTCATAGCATCCAATTAGTAGAAAATGTCGTTCTTGAACAAGTTTAAAAAAGAGTTTGAGGGGCTCAATTTGAGTGATCGTCCGGGTCAGCAGCAGGGAGGTGAGATGTCGCTCATCCCAGGATCACCTTACGTTGGCTAACATGCAACAGGACCCCCGCTAGCACCAGATGCACACGGGAGCAACTCTTATCAGAGTCAGTATCAAGGACAGCAACCTTACCAGGGAAACGCACCATCTCCGTATTCTCCTCCCCAACAGTCATACAGTCCAGGACAGCCCCAGCAGAACCCAGGTTTCCAGGCATATACTGGTCCACCTCACAACGGGCATTCATCATTTAGTGGACAGCCGTATCAAACACCACCACAGCAACAACATTACTCAGGTCATCAACCTCCCAGTCCTCAACCACCACCAGCGTACAATTCTTCTCCTCAAATTCAGCAACAACCACAGCATCAACCATGGTCACCACCACCAGCTTCCATGGCGAGCCCACCCAGTATCCACCCAGTCCATTCCCCTGCCGCACCCGTTGCTCCCTATGGTGTTCCTCACCCAAGCGCGCTGCCATGTCCAACACCACCTCGTTGGATCCCTCACTGGTCAGAGAAGGACCAGCAGTGGTACTATGTTGAAACCTCTGGTAGAAGCTTATGGCAAGCGCCATCTGAACTTCCCCCACTGGCTGGCATGCCAGCTTTTCCAGGCAGCCTGAACTCTATTAACAGAGGACCTGGAGGACAAAGTTTGACCCATCCTCCACAGCCACAATACGCAAACCCTCAGGATTCACGACCGACTTTGCCAGAAGGGGGTAAAAAGTCATCTTCTTTTCTAGCAGCAGCTGGTGGTTTCACCGCAGGCGGCGTTGCCGGGTTCTTTGTTAAGGACCGCATTGGTGAGTAACATATCGTAAAATGACTGACACACGCTGACTCATTATCTAGATAAACGCAAAGCAAAGAAGCGCCACGGTCAAAACACAGAAGACTTTGCCGACTTTGTCGAGTATCCCGCCTGGGAAGTCGGCCTCGATTGTAATATATGCGATCAATCGATAAGCGGACCCTACGCGCACTGCAAGAAATGCGACCGCGGCGACTATGATATCTGTCGCGATTGTCTTGCACAGGGACAGACCTGTAATGGAAAGGGCAAGCACAGCCTCGTCAAGGTGTATCCCAAGTGCTACTGCGATGTCTGCAATGTCTCGATCAAGGGCGAGTTTTACTTCTGCAATATTTGCAATGATGGCGATTGGGCTACATGCAAGAGGTGCTTTGATCATGGCCATACATGTAGAGCGGCTGAGTGTGGCGGACGTCATGATATGTCGATACTTTTCATCCCGGAAGTAAAGTTCAAGAAGAATGGCAAGGTTGATACAAGTAGTTCAGACACTGATTAGTTGGATGATGAGTATTATTGTTTCGATTACATGTTAACAAAACGGATCACATTTAAACAGCTGACACTGAGGCGTTGTCTATACAAATCGGCTGCTGGAAGTAATAATTTGGCCCCTCGAGGTGTCAGAAACATTGGCCGCTTGAAGCATAAGAGACAGAATTAGTAGGTCAGCTCATGCTGCTTTGACTTGGCTACTTTATTTTATTCCCTAAGGCCTAAGGAGGTCAACGTTTCTGCCACATACTAGTGGCATTAAAAACTACGTTCACGAAAATAGAGGATGTCGAAGAAAATTTGATCTGCCTTGAATTCGCCATCTTAACTGGAGAAAATGACGCGCTGTTTTATTCAATCAACCTTGAAAATATCCAACACGTCCCATCACCGCATCTGCCCAGCGTCTCAATGTCCTTTCACCAAAATGACGGTGGTGTATAGTGTCCTAGATACAACGCCAGATCATTTCTTTGATTCGCTTGATGTTTCCGAGTGCCTTGAACATATCGTATAGAGTCCTGCATGTTGAATATAGGTTCTTGACGTCGATATGACTGTGACAATTCTTCCAGACCTGAATCATGATGTCGAGTGGCAGCTTGAGCAGTGGTGTATTTGTTTCCGGCCGATGTTCTGACCCCTTAGGCAGTTCGCTTGAGAGAGTGGGTTCGGCCAGCGATGGGATTCTGGCTGTATCCGATTGAGTGTGTCAAATCGTTTGTGAACAATGATGGAACTTTGAAGACGGTAGAAGATGTTTTAGATGGTGTGGAGCTTGAGGAGATCATGAACAGTTGTGTTCCTGAGCTTTACTTAAGTAGTTTGGCTTAAGCCCATGTCAGTATGTTGGTCAATTTCATGTATTTTTATCAATGTGAGAATCAGATAGTGAATCGACTTGGTCATTTACAATTAATCGTCTACTAACATCTCTTAAACAAAAGACCCCCCATTAGCCCCAATGACCTGACCAGATACCCACGAACTTCCTGGTCCTGCCAAAAAGGCAGCCACTTCCGCAATCTCCTGTGGCGTTCCCAATCTATTGAGTGGACTCACGCCAGCGATCGTATCAATCATCTCTTGTGATTTGCCCTGGAAGAACATCTCTGTCGCGGTAGGACCAGGAGCAATGCAATTCACGGTGATGCCATGTTTAGCTCCGAGTTCCTTGGCCATAACTCGAGTCATCTGCTCGATGGGTCCCTTGGAGGCTGCGTAGAGGAGGTAGCGGGGCACGACATTAGAGTTGTGCAAGATGCCGGTTGAGACGAGAATAACGCGCCCGTCGCGTGGCATGTGAGGTACAGCTTTCTGTGGATTGTTAGTTGTACATTATCATTCATAGGGTGGTTACATACTTGAACGAGAAAGTAAGGTCCTTTAACATTGAGCATAAAAGACTTGTCGAAGGCTTCTTCTGTCGTGCTCTCGAGATCGTTCATGGGGGCACAAGCAGCGTTGGCCATGACGCAGTCAATTTTGCCAAACTTGTCCACCGTTGCTTGGATGAGCTTCTCAATATCAGGAATACTGGATACGTCGGCTTTTATGGCCAGCGCTCTATCAGATCCAATCTTGTTGACCATCTCATCTGCTGGGGCGCCGTCACTGGAGTAGTTTATGACGACACTGGCGCCGTCGGCTGCGACACGCTCGATAACGGCTTTGCCGATACCTTTCGTGCTACCTGTGACAAGGACGACTTGCCCTTTGAGAGACATGTTGTAGGGTTAGAAATAAGTACGTAAATAGTGAGCGTGGTTTGAAGGTGATATGGAACGACGTTGAGATTGAGGAAGGTTTTGGGTTTATATCTGCAACCATCCATCTCTAACGCTTCTGGGATGTCCCGGATCTAATGGGAGGCGTATGCTATATGCGTACATACCGGTCTAGGCAATCCAGTCTATCGGTGATAGGAACGGATTTAGCCATGTAAAAAGAGAACTTAAGCCGCATGGGCGACAATATCAGGACGCCATCTTGTGCCATCAATTCTGGGACTTCAGGTGATTTAATTTTGCACCCCAATGCTTAGAAGCCCGACCGCTCATCAACCCTGGCTGGAGATAGTGGCACTTCCCCGAATATTTAGTGTATATACTTGATAGGGCTTAGTGCAAGAAACAGCAGTGGTCGTTTTGCTGCGGAGCTTCAATCAGGTTAGCGTCGTCTCTACTTGAACTGTGATGACGTCGAGACTGTGTCGCCATCCCGATCCTAGTAGAGCGGACAGGGCATTGAGATCTCAATCAGCCTTCCAATTGCGACACTATCAGACACTACGAAGATGAGTTATTCATTTATTGAATACCTGGCTATCCGCAAATAGTACCTAGCATTCCCGACCAAGCTGTCCTTTCCCAACCTCTTGAGCCTTCTTGTACTTCCTTCCATGCTACTTCTGCCGCTGCGTCGCAAGACACAGTAGACCACAGAAATGGTTCTAGCGACTCTTTAATGACGGTAGACCATTCCCTTCTAGCACCATCTCCTACGCGTTTTGTTTCTACGGTACCCAAGAAGGAAATGAACCAAGCTCTGAGATCGTTGCCGACTTGCTCCGAGCAGAGCATGCCTAACACACCAACCCATATCAATAGATCAAAGAGTTTTAGTTCCAAGGCTTCCTCCATGCGTCGTTCAAGTTGAGTCCTCAGTCCCTTTGCGAGTCGATGGTAAGGCAGAGCATATGGGATGGGGAAGGTGACGCCCAGTGAAAAGATCAATAAGGCTGTTTGGATGAGTTCGTTGATCCATTCAGCAGCCTCGCCCCTCGCATCTTCACTCTCTTCGAGAACAGAAATGTCGGGAATACTGTCTTCTTCGGTGAGAGTGGCAAGTAAGCGTTGTTGAATCAGGTCTCGATGGGCGGTGAGAAGTGAAGTGTCTGGGGTTGTCAAAAGTCCAAAATGGTACCCTTCGATGACCTTGACCCATACCCTCATGTCGAGCATCACTTCGTCCAAATCCGCAGACAGTCCAAGCTCCCTTAGTTTGCTGAGATGTTCCGTCTCCTCGACACATGATCTTGAAGCTAGGTCAGCTGCGTAGCCATAGAGCTTCCGTCTATCATGTGTCTCTTTCACCCGACCATACAATCTAGAGACAGGAAGACATGGTCTAGCCAATTTCTGGGACGCCCGCGTAAGATCCATATAGTTGAATGAAGCCTGAAAGTCCAAAGACTTGAGACTATGGATCCCACCTTTTAGATCAACGATCCTGATCAATGCCCTTGCATGCGCGTCGATGTGAAGCCTCCTGCCATAAACATGGATCCACGAAAGTTCCGCCAACGGTGGGTCAAACGCTCTTTTGACGATGCAATCTCCGTCCTCTGGTGATACCTCTGGGCCGCTGATGCTGAGAATAGCGTACATAGTCTGCTCTGATATCTCTGCCACAGGCCGTGTGATATCCTGCGATATGTACTTGAGAGCTTGATTGTAATGTATCAAGCTGTCTTTGTCTGTGACTCTTTCATTTCTTCTGTAGCTCAAGCTTACGGCGGCGGACCACAGGAGGGCGTGAACCAAACATGGGCCTTGTGCGATAAGAGTGTTATAGTCGCGCGCAAAAGAAGGAATGTGGAAGGCCGCTGATCCGATCTCGAAGCCTGGCCAGAATGACTGTGTGCAGTAATGCAGCAGCATGCGAGTGTGTTGATCAAGGATTTTATCCGGTATGACACAGAATAGTATGGGATTACGTTGTTGGCTTCGGTAATCTGTGCGATCGGAGCTATCAACGTCCCCATCTTTCTTGTTGACGCTGCTCTTTTTGCGTCGATATGTGATTTTTGCTAAATGAGACCTAGCACTTGCTTGGCGAAGCTCTACCTCGCGACGATTGCTGGGCTTTGTTGTCGTGATGGGTAGGAAGCAAAGTTCCATGTCACTCTTGGAGCTTGTATTGTTCGTTGGACTCATTATGAGAAGAGATCAACTTGAAAGCGTAACAAAGACCTCCTATGGGTTTGTTGAGGTTACAAGTTTGGGTCGACGTCATAGAGTTGCTACTGGGTAGCAGAAAAGTTGACCTCCTAAGCCTTAGGGTATAAAAATAAGTAGTCTAAGAAGCGTAGTCTAAGTGGCATAAGCTGCCCTAATAATTTTATCTTTTATGCTCCTATCGGTCAACTTTTCTGATACCCTGAGGGTGACAAAAACAAATAGCCCAAAGACTATAACAAATTTCATGCCTTATGCTAAAGAGGATTCAATAAGACTTGGATTCGCTATCTAAATAAAGGGAAATAATGCGCTATTCTATTCAACTGAGCAGGATCTGCCTGCACAGGTCCCACCGTCTGATAGGATCTGCCTATGCTTCTGCTTCGACTTAATTCACGTGAGCTAAAAGCACACGGGTGTTCTCGTCCTGCAAGCTTAGCCAATAGGGCTGTTGCACTAGGCTCTCTAGTACATAGAGTAACGGAAACAACCAAAAGCCCATTACGACTGGAATCTTCATAAAGCCAAAGAGAAAGTCCCACCTCCCTAGAAGATTGGCATGGATCCCTGAATCCCTCAGACGGAGACACAAGAATTTCAATCCGGTCAAGCCACGAACTCCCACTAGGACACCACTCAGATCTCCTAATATAGCGCTGGGACCAGCAGGAAAATGCTCAAGCATGACTATACTTCCGTTGCATGCTCTAATACGGCGGAAGACTTCGGATAAAGGCCCGGCCCCCAATGTGGATGGGCAACGCCGAAGTTCATCACGTTGAACAAATAGTATGCGCAACACCCAGGACATAGCGAACCTTAGCAATTCGCCATGGTGGTAGCACTTGCGGAAGTCACACATACTTGGCAGGGCAAGATGTAGAAGACCTTTTCTATTTCTGTCGTTGATATAAACCAAATAGCAAAGGTCGGCAACGAGGTCCATAGTAAAGGAAGGAGCCAGGCGACGAACATGATGATTTATGCAGCGGCGCTTTACGACTTGAAAGAGAATTTCCAAGAAGCAGCAATCACGATCAGAAAGCCAACGATATCAAGTTTGGTAAGGCCATGAGGATGCATAATCGAACAAGATTCCACAACTAAACTCTGTATCGTAATAATAAACAGTGATACATATATCGTTAACTAAATACTAAATATTATCCAATATGATTACTTTGACAGTCTTGACGCTAATAATTAAATCTCTCTCCCTTGGTAGGATTTCTAACCATACCTGCTCCTGCAAAGCCAAGTCTCGTTACACCATCACTCATCTCCCAAGCACCATATCTCACAGGTCCAACATCATTAACCGCATTAACGATCCCTCCAACATTCTGGTTCGGATCCACGTTTCTCATAATATGCGACTCCTGTCCCACAGTTCCAAAAGCATTCGCAATCTCAAGTGGGTTCAGACTGACATCTCGTCCTAGCTCCCACCAGCCCCAGAAGGTAGGCAACACGGAAAAGATCCCTATGAGCGACACCAGGACTGCTATCCACATCTTGTGGTAGTCTGTTGTGTATACAAGTGTTGTCGTGCCGCTGTTGTATTGGACTTTTTGTTCGTCCGTCTTGTTGTACTTTGCGTACTGAAGACTGGCGCGGAAGCCGAGGTTGCGGTTGAGTTCGATGATATCGTCCATTGGATTGGACCACGTATCGTTGCAACCTGGTACGGACCCTGCCATGGTGAGATATTGAGTCGCTGGCAAACCAGTTGATCTGACGTCGTAGCCTGTCGCGCCCGTGAAGCTCATGTAGGCTGTGGCGCTGAAGAGAGCACTGCCGATCGTGCTGAAGCCGCCAAGAATATTGCCAGAGCCACTCAAGACCAGTGCGGCAGGTATCATGTATCTAGTATCCGGTTAGTTGCATGTTCAAAAAGGTGCGGTCAAGGGTCTGCATACTTTCGCTCGATGAACTTGTCATCCTTCCAGCTACCCAGAAGCTCAACTTTGTCTCCGTCAACCCGAACAGGGAATTTGGTGACACCAGCGTGAAGATCACAAGTTTGAATCTTTGTTTTTCCGTAGCAATTGGGGTCGTCCTTGTAAAGTGTCGCCAACCGCAAAAAGGATCCATCTTTCATTGAGTACACCGAATAGCCGGTGAATTCCGAAACGTTGACCTGAAAGAAAGATGCTCCGTTCATAGCCTGCTTCAAGTCTGTTCCGACTGTGATGTTGTAGTCCTTGGTCGTCTCAGAACAGTTCACTTGGAAACCGAATCCTTCGACAGTTGTTGTGCAGTTGGTGCAGGATGTATCAAAGGCGACCATGTCGCTGCGACGACTGTAGTTGTGGGCAATGTCGCTAAAGTTCTTGGTGAGAAGCGATGTGGAATGGGTGCGACCTGTCATGATACAGGCGTAGTCACCGGGTAGTTCTCGGGCGATATGGAAGTTTGTTGTTCCTTGTAGTCCCTCGTAATAGTTTGCTGTCGCAGAGGCTCGTTGCATGAGTGGGCCACGCATGACGGACAGTGTCATCAAGATGGATGCTATATCGTGTTAGCACTAACGGGTTAAGCAATTGGCGTGGCTATCTTACCTATGCCCAAAGTCTTGGACTTCCAGGTAAACAGATTAATAGCAGCCTGGATAATGCCTGTCGACGAGCCATACACAGCTTGCAGCTGTTGTAACTAGAACCGGTTAGCAAAGCTCGTTTATCACAACGTCGGTACCTACTGTGACTGGTTTACCCGCAGTCCTCCAATACGAGATAGCCGCCCCCTCTGTAAAAGCGCATGCAAGAAATGCACCCGTCAAGGCCGACGTCAACGCTAGCCATACGGTCGGCTGTATATGCTCGTCCCAATCGGAAACAGGCACTCCGTCACTGTATCTCAGTATCAGAACCGCAGCCATGGTTCCTATCAGAGCCAGCAACCACATGCCAAGGCCGCGATACGGGAATCGCGTCCAGAATCCGGGGAGCCACGGCTGGCTCAGTCTCGCGTACTGCGCCGCAAAGGGTGTAGGGAGATCCTCGAGCCGATGCCATGACTTCCTATCGCCGTCGCCGCCGCCAGATTTGCTGCCCATGAACTCATCTTTCAAGGGCCACACCGATGGTGATGCGAAGTTGTTTTGTTCTAACATTGTTCAAGATTGAAGGAAGCGCGACTTGGCTTGGCGCTTCATACAACCGGTCAAACAAACAGAGATAAATACGAGGAAAGGAATGTGAGGAGTGGATAACGAAGGAGACAGCCTCGAACCGCCAGGGGTTCTTTTTGGAAAGGAAGTGACAGACGGAACACGAAAGTCTAGAAACAAAGTGAATGAACTGGAGGTGAAGGAAAGAATTCTTCTGTTTCATCCCATTCTCCCCCAGTCTAGGGAAACCAAGTGCCGCCTCGCATAAATGGGACTAGACCAGGGGATACCTTGTCTAGCGAATCAGACTTGGACATGTTTGTCAAATATGGAGATCTCAATGTTCAATACGAGAATTAGCGTCTTTGACTGACTTCATAGCTCCGCTACTTGTGGATTCGATAAATCGCCGACTCCGGAATAAATTGAGATCTTCATCCAGTCCAGAGGAGATTAGCATCTGTAACTCTGTAACTCTACGGATACGGATGTGTCAATTTGTTCAGCGGGCTGATAGTTTGGCAAGTATCCGTAGACAGGGCTGACAGTTCATCAATGACAGCGCTATCCCTGCCGAGATTCCGTTTGTTTGTTTCAACCCAAGAGTCCGGAAATTCTTGACCATCGTCCACGTTGTTTATCTCACGACTTGACCGTCCTTTTGTTGTTGTTGCATTCTTGTGGATCGACCCCCGGATTAGCTCGTCCAACTCATGCCGGTACTTATTTCCGAACAGCCGCCGGCAACAGGGCTGCATTGTATAATACAATTGCCGTGTAGCAAATATCGCGGTTGAGCCTCTTGTTGGTTCAGTAGCTCGATTGAAATGAACAGCGATAGGGCGATGTCACATAATCGTTCGGATACAACGTTACCGTTGAGTCGTAAATGGAAAACCTTGTTGTGTTTACACTAAAGATCTGCATCATATAGATGTTATTGATATTAAATGACGAGGAATGGTTCAGGAGTAAACCGAAACATCCGGCTGGCCTGACTACGAAGCCCAACACATGGCTTCTCCCAGGTACCCGAGGTATACAGTATCAAACGTCTCCTTATTCTTGAATAAACTCAAGCAAAGCCTTCTTCACGCCCTCCCTGTCCTCGTACATCATCCAATGACCCGCATCCACAGCCTTGTCAGTGTACCCGGCAGCAGCAAACGGCTCCGTGTTCATCCTCTGGTACTCGGGTCGCGCAATTGTATCCTGCGTACCACCAATAGTGAGCACAGGAACCCGCAGAGTGCGATCTTCATCAGTCAAGCCAGCTTCATCCTCAACATTGACACCGCGGAGGAGGGCCTTGTAGTAGTTCATTGACCCTACTGTCGCGTTTGGCTTGCTGAATTCTGCGAGCCAATCCGTTCTATCTTCCTCGGTCATGTACTTCGGTAACGGAGTTATGATGTTGTTGTTGAGCCATGTCCGGGCTGAACCCAAAGCACCGAGATTATCGATCCACTTGAGATTTTCAGTCGGGAACACCAGGCTGAAGAATGATTCGAGCTATGAGCTATTAATAACGAAAAGTCTATTTCTTGAGTGGTCGTGCTTACATGCGATGCGGCCAGGCTTGGTGCATCGAGCGAGTTGAAGAAGTACCAGTAACCAAACGGCATCTTTCCATAGTGTTTGAGGCCGTTTGCGTTAATAGCATCAACATCCATCGGAATTCCAGGTGGGTTATATCCTGTTGAGAGAAAGACAAACTTCTCAAATCGATCGGGGTGCCAGACAGCTAGACGAGACAGGACACCGGCTCCCCAATCGTGGCCAAGTCCAATGACCTTGTTGAGTCCTTCTTTGTCGAGGATTTCTGTTATGTGCTTGCTTATCCTCTTGAGTTTGTAGGCTTCGACTTCCAAGGGTTTGTCGCTGTCTCCATAACCGAGACAGTCTGGTGCGACGACACCATAACCTGCTGCGGAGAGGTCTTGGATTTGGTGCTTCCAATCATGACGTGTGGCGGGGTAACCATGGATGAGAAGAACGGTTGCTTTATTTTCCCTTGCTGGCACAGTATCGTAAGTGTACTTCAGCCCATCTGTCGTAGTCAAGTCCTTGGTTTGTAAATTGGAAACCATGATGGCTGTTGTTCAAGCAGATTGAGTTTGGATGAGCTGGGCCAGGTTGATGAGAAGATATCTGGTTCAAGAAAACAGAAGTATTGCATCCGTGTGTGTCTTATAAGTGCATCATGCTGTGACCAAATTGCACCTTTCTTAGATGATTAGCCCGATCAATATGCAGGTGGTTTGTCATCACCAAGATGAACCTGAAGCTGATTAGTTGGCAGCTCGGTCCGGAATTTCCGTCTCAATGCCCATACGAGCGACACCAGTAAGACGGATGGATATCTTGCTCGCTCACTGCTCATAATTGTGTCTATTTGTAAGCGCTTTGAGGGAATTCATCAAATATGGTTGATGATCACCGTTATGCATGGAAAGCGACAAGGATATCAACCAAGCACCATTTGAACCACTGTTTGGCTGTGTGGCTTGAAAAGACTTTTTGATGAGAACAATGATGTCAACCATTGGGCATCAGTCACCTCTGTATCGATCCATGTTAGCTGAACTCTGACTACAGTGGAGGCCGCAATCAGAGGCCGCCCAACGTTTTACAGAATGTTTCTGAACACAGACCATATTATGACTAGTGTGGCTTAGCACAGTACATACATAGCGCCTCATGACAGCATACTAACCCCGTTTCATATACCTGCGTGAAAGGCAGTCGCTTATGACCGCAAGATGGTCAACATGGTTCATCTCGAACTCTACATAGCGCGTCTGACAAACCATAATCCTCATAAAAGTTTAGTCAGCAATATCTACTTATTAAATTTGCACTTACTTATACGCTATACTAGATTATGTACCGTACTAAGCTAGTCTAATGAGCCTATAACTGAATTTCGTCTAGAAATGACTTCTTAACCCCTGTAATGATCACTCTTCCAGACGGGCAGCCGATAACCACAACAGATCCCGATCCTCCATTTAGAATCGCCGATTCCCTAGGCTGGAAACTCAGCGGAAGCCATAAGACTTTACGTCCATCAGGTCCACCAGCTGTAATCTACGTATTATCGCGGTCGATTCCAAAGCCTAATTTGCCATCTACTTCTCCTGCAACTTATTGTTACGACCCAACAAGTAGCTTAGTCACCCTACATACGTCCCCACATTTTCCACCAATCATAAAGCACGACCCACCTATGCGATCAGCATAGTCAGTGCCAAGACTCTACGATCAGTTGCTGATCGTACTGATCCTACGATAACCTCACTGATCGTCCAAGATCACTCAAGTATATATACATTCGTTTAGCACTAGATAGAACTTAGCTCACCAGCTATCAATAAAGCATCTTTACCTGAATACGCCTGACCCGCTCTATTCACTATTAAGAGACGTGACACTTCGCTACCGCTCAGTTCACACGCCCTACGACTCTGCAAACATAAACCAGTACGGACTAGTTTACTTGTTTGGAAACCCAACCGTCACACTTATGTATTACCTAGCTCTAGATCGCTCTCGCTCAGATATGACATACTTATATCCCGAGAACCAAGACCAAAACAGCCTTTATACGTAACTTGTGACGGTTGTGATTCCCAAGGGATAAACTAGTCCGTACTAGGTTTATGTTGGCAGATATGTAGGGCGTAGATACTGAGCGTAGCGAAGTGTCACGTCTCTCAATAGTAGATAGAGCGGGTTAGGCGTATCTAGGTAAAGAAGTCTTATTGATAGCTGGTGAGCTAATTTCTATCTAGGGCTAAATGAATGTATATATACTTTGTAGATATGCAAGTCGAACGAGGTCGGTTCGACTCTGTTCGACTTTGTCCGTCATGCAAGTCGAATGGCGTGCGTTCGACTTCTACAGGGTAGGCTGATGCTAATTGGATAGGAAATTGTGGGTACATGAGGCACGTGTGTTATCAATGTTGGGTCGTAACATTTATCGTGGGCATGTCACGCCTGCTCCGGAGTTTACCAGGTATCAGGTTATGAGCGTAACAGAAATATTCCTTTAAGAAGGCATATATATTATTACTGTCACCAGGCTTTAAGTTAACCTTAGTCTGGTGATAAACCTAGTATATATATATATACTGAAGCTCTAGAGGTATGCATTCCTTAACTTGCTGAATACCTACTGCAGATCGGTATATACCTAGGAAAGACAGGTTATATATGTTCTTACGTAGAGCGCTACGCATAATACGCAAGCAGTGTTTTGCTAACTTTCTATAAATGAGTTTCTCATATACCCAGAACTCAATTATCTCTTTATTTTCTGGATCGACAAGATAGTCTCGGAATGACAGGTGGAGTAGTCGCACCGGCGAATCGATATTCTCTAGAACATCTAAGACAGAATATAATATCCTCAGCCTAGTCTTCACCTCGTCGATAGCCTCATCGAGAAGTAGTGCTAGAGCTCATACTGATAAGGGGCTTGCAAGAGTGACAATAGTGCCGACGATAAGATGAAAATTTTCGATGATGTTGCGTCTCTCGCGGTCTGGTCTATTGACAACTTGTCGCTCAAGAACTGGTGAATAGGTCATGTTAGG